>CM053771.1:4756971-4789304 GCA_028658325.1 Potorous gilbertii | reverse complement strand
GTCAAAGGAACTAGGTCTAAAACCAAGAATCACCTACCCAGCAAAACTGAGTATAATACTTCAAGGGAAAATATGGTCTTTCAATGAAACTGAGGACTTTCAAGCATTCTTGATGAAAAGACCAGAGCTGCAAAGAAAATTTGACTAAAAGCTTTTACTTCATCTCTTAAGATAATCATATGGTTCCTTTTAGTTTTGTGTTTGATATGATCAACGATGATAACAGTTCTCATAATTTTGAACCAGCCCTGATTTCCTGGTATAAATCCTACCTGATCATAATTTATTATTCTCATGACAAATTTCTGTATTTCTTTGGCCAATATCTTAATTAAAAGTGTTGCATTTCTATTCATTAGAGAAATTCGTCTATAATTTCTTTCTCTCTTTTGGCTCTTGCTGGTTTACATATCAGAACCATATTTGTATTATAAAAAATATTTGGTAGGACTCCTTCTTCAACAATTTTCCCAAATAGACTATTCTTGGGATTAACTGTTCTTTAAATGTTTGATAGAAATAACTTGAAAATTCATCTGGCCCTGCAGATATTTTCCTAGGGAGTTCATTGATAGTTTGTTCAATTTCTTTTTCTAAGATAGGGTTATTTAAGTACTCAACTTCCTCTTTGTTAATCTGGTCAACTTATATTTTTTTCAATTTTCATCCATCTCATTTAGATTATCAAATTTAAAGGCATACCCTTGAGCAATTTCTAATTATAGCTTTAATTTCCTTCTCTTTGGAGGTGAATTTATCCTTTACATTTTTGAAATTGGTAATTTGATTTTTTTCTTTCTTTTTTTAATCAAACTGAACAAAGGTGTATCAATTTTATTGTTTTTCTTCATAAAAGCAACTCTTAGTTTTATTTATTAGTTCAATTGTTTTCTTAATTTCAATTTTATTGATCTCTTCTTTGATTTTCAGTGTTTCAAGTTTGATATTTGCTTGGGGATTTTCAGTTGGTTCTTTTTCTAGCTTTTTCAGCTGCTTGCCTAGTTCATTAATCGCCTCTTTCTCTATTTTATTCATGTAGGCATTCAATGATATCAGGGTTCCCCTTAGAAATGCTTTTGCAGCATCCCACAAGTTTTGGTAGGTCGTCTCATTGCTGTAATATTCTTGAGTGAAATTATTGATTGTTTCTATGATTTCTTGTTTAACCCATTCATTCTTTAGAATTAGATCATTTAGCTTCCAATGAATTTTTGTTCTATCTTTCCATGGCCTTTTATTACATATAATTTTTATTGCATTATGATCTAAGAAAGATGCATTGATTATCTCATTCATTCTGCACTGGATTGTAGTGTTTTATGGCCTAGTACGTGTTCAATTTGTGCATATGTGCCATTTACTGCTAAGAAAAAGGTATATTCCTTTCCATCCCCCTTCAATTTTCTCCAGAGATTTATCATATCTACCTTCTCAGTGCTCTGTTCACCTCCTTAACTTCCTTCTTGTTTATGTTGAGGTTAGATTTATCAGGTTCAGAGAGGGTGAGTTTGAGGTCCTCAACTACTATAGTTTTTCATCTTTTTCTTCCTGTAATTTCCTTAACTTCTCCACTCAGAATTTGGATATCATATTACTTGGTGCATACAGGTTTAGTAATGATATTACTTCATGGTCTATGGTGGCTTTAGAAGAATATAGTTTCCTTCTTTATCTCTTTTCATTAGATCTTTTTCTGCTTTTGCTTTGACTGAGACTAGGATTGCTACCCCTGCTATTTTTACATCAGTTGAAGAATAATATATCCTGCTCCAAACTTTTACCTTTGCCCTGTGTGTATCCCCCTGCTTCAAATGTGTTTCTTGTAAACTGTCTATTGTTGGATTTTAGTCTATAATCCGTTGTGTTATCTGCCTCTGTTTTATGGGAGAGCTCATCCCATTCACATTCACAGTCATGATTACTATCTGTGTCTTTCTCTCCATTTATACTTTCAGTTCCCCCTTCTCCTTTTTCCTCCACAATAGAGTTTTAATTGCTGACCACCGCTTCCCTCAATCTTTCCTTCATTCTATCAGCCCTTTATTTTCCCCTTTCCCTACTTTTCCCCTACATTTTAGTCTCCTCTCCCTTTTCTTTCCCCTTTCCCCTCCTACTGCCTATTGGACTTGTTCAGTTTCTATACTTAACTGAGTTTGTTGTTCCCTCCTTGAACTAAATCAGATGAGAGTAAATCTCAAACAGTTCTCATCTCCCTCCCCTCTATCAATCTACTGTAATTGATTTATTTTGTTTGTTTTGTGCCTCTTCTTGCAAAGTAATTTACTTTTTTATTCCTCTACCTTTTCACATTTCCTGTGACAATCCCTTCTCAAGCTTAAATCACATTTTTTATCATCACATCATTTAATTTATACCCACTCCCTCTGTCTGTGTATGTCCCTTTTAAATACCTAATAAATATACAATTCTCAAGATTAACAAGTATCATATTCCCTTATAGGGATGCACTAGTTTGTATATATTGACTAACAAGTTGTTATTTTTTCCCGTTTATCTTTCCATGCCTCTTTTGAGATTTCCATTTAAAGATAAAATTTTTTTTATGGAGCTCTGGCCTTTTCATCAGGAAGATCCTGAAATCCCTTATTTCATAGAATGTCCATCTCCTTTTCTAAAATATTATGGTCAGTTGTACTAGGTAATTGGTGTTTCGTTGTAGTCCAAGCTCCTTTACCTTACACAATATGATATTCCAATCCCTCCAATCTTTTAATATACAAGCTGTAAGGTCCTGTGTAATTGTGACTGTAGCGTCTTGATATTTGAACTGTTTCTATCTGACTGCAGGTAGTATTTTCTCCTTCACTTCATCATTTTGGAGTTTTGCAACAATATTCCTTGATGTTTCCAGTTTGGGATCTCTTTTAGGAGGTGTTTGGTGGATTCTTTCTATGACTATTTTGCTGTTCGGATCTAAGACCTCAGGGAAGTTTTCCTTGATAATTACTTGAAATATATTGTCCAGGCTCCATTTTTCATCATAATTTTCTGGTAGACCAAAAATTCTTAGATTTTTTTCTCTCCTGGATCTATTTTCCAAGTCAGTTGCTTTTCCAATGAGATATTTTACATTTTCTTCCATTTTTTTCATTCTTTAGATTATGTTTGACTGATTCTTGTTATCTCATAAAGTCCTCAGCTTCTAATTGCCCCATTCTAATTTTTAATAGACGATTCTCTTCAGTTAACTTTTGTGTCTCCTTTTCCGTTTGTCCAATTGCTCAAGTTAAGTTTTGCATCTCTTTATCCATTTGTACGATTTTCTTTATAAATTCTTCCATAAATTCTTTTTTCATATTTTTAAAATCATTGGTCAATTTTCTTCTACCTCTCTAATTTGGATTTTAAAATCCTTCTTGGACTTTTCCAAGAATGCTCTTTGTGCTTGAGACCAGTTCATGTTCCCTTCTGAGGTTTCAGATGGGAGGTACAGCCTCAATACTGATCTCTTTGGGATTTGTGTTTTGGTCCTTTACCCCAATGTAAGAGTTTATGGTCATTTTTTTTCTATTTTATTTCCTGCTCATGATGATTGCCTTTCCCTGGCTTTTAGAACAGATCTTTGCCTTGAGTGGTCAGGGAACTCTTTCCCACGGTTCTTATGCTTAGAGCATGAGACTTTGTGTATTGTGGCCTCTGATTCTTTCAGTTAGAAGCTAGAATGCTGCAGCTTACCTAGTGCTGAGCTTGCTGGTGTGCCAAAGCAGAGGCCAAGTGAAACTTCCCTGGAGTTACACTGGAACTCAATGCACAAGATTCGGGGGAGGAGTAGTCTGGTTCCTGGAAGTGTTCTCTCCTGAGCTAGAGCATAAGCAAGTTCAGTGGTTGTTGAGCCCTTTTTGCTCTGGTGTTTGCCCAATTCCCCTGGCTGTGCTAAAGTATGCCTGGGCTCCTGGAGTCTGTGCTTAAGAGTGACAAACCCCTGAGCCTCAAGATCTCCTCCTGGTTCGCTGAGATGGGGCTGTCTGGTACAACTCTGGTTCTGTAATGGTCCCCTTCTGACAGAGCAATAGGGAACCTGCTTTGAGACTTTCCTAGCCTCTCGGACTGAGAGACTGTTTACCCCTTCTACTGATTCCACTATTCCAGGATTTTTCCTGGAGAAATATTCTCTGGGTTTTTCAAGGTCGACAAGGTGAAGGGGCAAGCATTTATGGAACACTCCATCATCTTAGCTCCCAGAAGACCAAGTAGGTGACTTGCTGTTATTTAATCTGCAGGTTGATAGTCTCAGGACTAACTACTGCTGTCACTTAGGTCTCTACACTTCTCTCTCACTCAGTTTCACTGGACTCCCATCCTGTGCAGATATGTACGAGAATCTGCACTGTTTCCTCTGTCTCAGGCTGTTGATGGTTACTGTTTGGCTTTGCTATGGCTGGGTCCATGCTACAGCCTGTGTGCTGTACACTCGGCATTCCTCTAGCCCCATGTAACAGATCCTGTCCATCAGCCTTCCAGTCTGCTCTGGTCTGGAAATCTTCTGCACTTTGTATCCTAGTGGTTTTTTCCACTCTAAAATTTCTTCAGACGCTCTTTTTAGAGGTATCTGAAGGAGTTTATTTTAGATCTTAGTTGAGTATATGCTCTCACTCTGCCATCTTGACTATGCTTCTGAACTGTTCCTTAAGCCCAAAGAACATTCTTAGATGAGCTCATCAAAGATTTTAAAAGCCAAATGAAAAGGTAGAAGAAAAATTGACCAATGATTTTAAAAAGAATATCAGCTTCTTAGCAAATAAAATTGGCAAAATAGATAAAGAGGCACAAAACTGACCTGGAGAAACTAACTCCTTAAAAGGAAAAATTGGACAAATGGAAAAGGAGGTAGAAAAGTTAATTGAAGAAAATAATGCTTTAAAAATTAGAATTGGACAAGTAGAAGTTAATGACTCTATAAGGAATCAAGAATCAAACAAAATCTAAAACATGAAAAAAATAGAAGAAAACTTAAAAGATCCCACTGGAAAACAAATGACATGGAAAATAATACAAGAGAGAAAAATCTAAGAATTGTTGATCTACCAGAAATCCATGAAGAAAAAAAGGAACATGAATAGTATTGTCCAAGAAATCATCAAGGAAAAATGCCCTCAGGTCCTAGATCCCAAAGGCAAAATAGTCATTGAAAGAATTCACCAAAAACCTCCTGAAAGAGATCTCAAATTGAAAATGTGAAGGGATATTGTGGCCAAATTCCAGAATTATCAGGACAAGAAGAAAATACTGCAAACAGCCAGAAAGAAACAATTGAAATACTAACTAACTACAGTCAGGATCACATGGAACCCTCCAGATTCTAAATTAAAACATCAGAGGGATTGGAATATGATATTCTCTAAGACAATGGAGCTTGGGCTACAACTAAGGATCAACTAGTCAGCAAAATTGAGTATAACCTTTTTGACAAGAAGATGGACATTCAATGAAATAACGGATTTCCAGGCCTTCCTGATGAAAAAGCCAGAGCTCAATAGAAAATCTGATGTTCAAATAGAAGATTCAAGAGAGGTATAAAAAAAGTAAACAGGAGAAGAAGGAGAAAAAAACATTGTTATTTAATATGGCGAAACTGTTTACATCCCTATATCAGAGATGATACTTGCTAATCTTGAGAAGTTTGTATTTATTCTAACACTTAAAAGGGATTATAAATAGATAGAAGGTGGGAGTATAAATTAACTGATGTGATGATAAAAACCTTAATTAAAGGTTTGAAGGGAGAAGATGAAAGGGGGAAAGAGAAAAGGGTAAATTACATCACAAGAACAGGCACAAAAACATTATAGTAGGGGGGGAAGGGACAAAACTGAGAATTGTTTGAGTTACTCTCATAGATTAAGTTTAAGAAAGGAATAGTACACTCAGTAAACTATAGAAATCAGGGGATAGTTAAAAGAAAGGGAAGACTGAGGGAAGCAGAGGTCAAAAGTGAAGCTCTTTTCAGAAGGGAAATGGAGAAGGGAGAAATAAAACCATAAACGGGGACTGGAGTAGGATGACGAGAAAGACACAGATAGTAATCATAACTTTGAAAGTGAATGGGCTGAACTCTTTCCATAAAACACAGGTGGGTACAGAATAGATTAAAATCCACAATCCTACAATACATATATTTACAAGAAACACATTTGAAACAGCTCCATTGTCTTACAGAATATCATATTCCAATCCCTCTGATCTTTTAATGTAGAAGTTGGAAGGTTCCATGTGATCCTGACTGTAGTTCGTTAGTATTTCAATTGTTTCTTTCTGACTGTTTGAGGTATTTTCTCCTTGTCCTGATAATTGTGGAATTTGGCCACAATATCCCTTCACATTTTCAATTTGAGATCTCTTTCAGGAGGTGTTAGTGAATTCTTTCATTGACTATTTCGTCTTTGGGATCTAGGACTTGAGGGCATTTTTCATTGATGATTTCTTGGATAATACTATCCAGGCTTTTGTGTGAATACACACAAAGTAAAAGTAAACAGGCTTGAGTGCAATATATTATGCTTAAGTAAAAATTTTAAAAAGTAGGTGTAGCGATCCGAATATCAGACAAAACAAAAGCAAAAATAAATCCACTCAAAATAGATAAGGAAGAGAACTATATCCTGCTAAAAGACACCATAGACAATGAAGTAATATCATTACAAAACATATATGGAACAAGTGCTATCATATATAAATTCTTAGAGGAGAAGTTAAGGGAGTTACAGGAAGAAAAAATAGCAAAACTATACTATTGGGGAACCTCAACCTCCCCCTCTCTGAACTTGATAAATCAAACCTCAGACAACAAAGAATTTGAGGAGGTGAATAGAATTCTGAAAAGGGTTGATATTATAGACATCTGGAGAAAACTGAACAGGGATGGAAAGAATTATACCTTTTCCTCAGTGGTACGTGGCATATACACAAAATTGACTGTACTATGGCATAAATCCTCAAAATCCAGTGCAGAAAAGGCCAAAATAATCAATGCATTCTTTTCAGAAGATGAAGCAATAAAAATATTTGTAATAAAGAGCCATGGAAAGATAGATGCCAAATTAATTGGAAACTAAATAATCTAATCCTAAAGCATTGGTGGTTGAAACAACAAATCATAGGAACAATCAATCATTCTAGAAAATGCAAATAATGAGACAACCTACCAAAATATACAGGATGCAGCAAAAGCTGTTCTTATGGGAAGTTTTACATCTCCAAATGCTTACATGAATAAAATAGAGGAAGAGGAGATCAATGAATTGAGTATCCAATTGAAAAAGCTAGAAAAAGAACAAATTTGAAAATTCAAATTTAAATACCAACTTGGAAATACTGAAAACCAAAGGATAAATTAATAAAATTGAAATTAAGAAAACTGTTGAACTAATAAATAAAACTGATTTGGTTTTATGACAAAAAACACAATAAAATTAATAAACCTTAGCTCAATTTGATTAAAAAGAAGAAAGAAAACAAAATCACCAACATCAAAAATGAAAAGGGTGAATTCACCTCCAATGAGGAGGAAATTAAAACAACAATTAGAAATTATTTTGCCCAACTGTGTGCCCACAAATTTGACAATCTTAGTGAAATGGATGAATGTTTACAAAAATACAAATTGCCCACATCAACACAAGGGGAATTAAAATACTTACATATGTCCATGTCTGAAAAAGGGAGCGAACAAGTCATCAATGAAAAAATCTAGGAAAAGTTCTCCAGGAAAAAATCTCCAGGGCCAGATTCATTTATAACTCAATTCTATCAAACATTTAAATAACAGCTAATTCCAATACTGTTGTGACTATTTGGGAAAACTGGTGAAGGAGTTCTATGAAATTCTTTTTATGTTGCACATGTGGTGCTGATACTTAAACCAGGAAGAACCAAAACTGAGAAAGAAAAATCTAGACCAATTACTCTAAAGAATATAGAAGCAAATAAATACAACTTTAGCAAAAGGATTACAGCAAATTATCATGAGAACAATCCACTTTGATCAGGTAAGTTTATACCACAAAGGGAGGGCTAGTTCAATTTTAGGAAAACTATTAGAATAATTGATCATATCAACAATAAAACTAACAGAAATCATATGATTATCTTAACAGTGGCAGAAAAAGCTTTTGAAAAAATTACAATATCCATTCCTATTTTAAATACTGGAGATCACAGGAATAAATTGAGCCTTCCTTAAAGTATTAAGTAGTATCTACCTAAAGCCATCAGCAAGCGTTGTGTGTAATGAGGATAAGCTAGAACAATTCCAAAAATATGAAACAAGGTTGTCTTGTTATTCAACATGGTACTGGAAATGTTAGCTTTAACAATAAGAGAAGAAAAACAAATAGAAACATTTAGAAAGGGCAAAGAAAAAACTAAGTTATCACTCTTTTTAGACGATATTATGATATACCCAGAGAATCCTACAAAAGCAAGTAAAAGGCTACTTGAAATAATAAACAACTTTAGCAAAGTTACAGGATACAAAATAAACCCACACAAACCACCTGCATGTCTATATATTGTTAACAAAGCTCAACAGCAAGAGATAGAAAGAGAAATCCCATTTAAATTTACTGTAGACACTATGAAATATTTGAGATCTATCTGCCAAAACAAACCCAGGGACCATATGAATGCAATTACAAAGCACTCATCACACAAATAAAGTCGGATCTAAATAACTGGAAAAATATCACCTCCTCGTAGGTAGGCTAAACTAATATAATAAAGATGAGAATTGTACTTAATTAATTTACTATTCAATGCTATAACAATCAAACTACCAAAAAATTCTTTTATGAAGCTATAAGAAACAATATCAAAATTCATCTGGAAGAAAAAAGTGTCCAGAATATCAAGGGAATTAATGAAAAGAAATGCTAGAGAAGGTGGTCTAGCCATACCAGATCTTAAATTGTATTATAAAGCAGCAATCATCAAAATCACTTGATACAGACTCAGAAATGTAAGGGTAGGTCAGGGGAATAGACTAGGTACAGAAGATACAGTAGTTAATGTCTATACTAATCCTTATTTGATTAATCTAAGGACCCCACCGTTTGGGATAAGGATAAACTGTTCGACAAAAACTGCTGAGAAAACTAGATAATAGTGCAGGGGAAACTGAGCACAGAGCAATGTCTGATACTGTATACCAGAATAAAGTCCAAAAGAGTAAATGATCTCAGTATAAAGGCTGATAATATAAACAAACTGGGGAAGTACGGAGTAGTTTATTTGTCAGATTTATGGAGAACGGAGAAATTTTTGACCAAACAAGGGATAGAAAACATGATTAAATGCAAAATGGATAACTTTGATTAAGCTGAATTGAAAATTTCTTGCAAAAGCCAATGCAACCAATATTAGGAGGGAAACAAAAAACTGGAAAAGAATTCGTCCAAGTAGGGTCTATTATAAAAGCCTCATATATAAAATATATAGAGAACTGAGTCAAGTTTATAAGAATGCAAGCCATTCCTCAACTGATAAATGGTAAAAAAAAAATTAACAGTTTTCAGATGAAATTAAAGTTATCTGTATTCATATGGAAAAATTCTCTAACTCATAATTAATTAGAGATATGCAAATCACACATCACACCTAATAGATTGACTGACATGACAAAATAGGAAAATGATAAGTATTGGAGATGCGGGAGAGTTGGAATACATTCATTGCTGGTGGAGTTGTGAGCTGATTCAACCATTCTGGAAAGCAATTTGGAACTCTTCCCAAAGCGCTATAAAAATATGCATACCCTTTGACCCAGCAATATCGCTTCCAGAGATGTGTCCAAAAGAGATCACAAAAATGAGAAAAAGACCCACATGGGCAAAAATTATGCATAGTGGCTCTTTTTGTGATGGCCAAGAACTGGAAATCAAGGGATGGCGGTCAATTTGGGAATGGCTGAGCAAGTTGTGGTATGTAATGTAATACTATTGCACTATGGGAAATGATGAACAGGAAGATTTCAGTGAGGCCTGGAAGGAGTTATAGGAACTGATGCTGAGTGAAGTGAGCAGAACCAGGAGAACATTATACACTGTAAAAACCACAGTATGCAAGCGCTATTTTTGATAGACTTACCCCTTCATAATAATGCAAGGACTTAAACATTTCCAAAGGACTCATGAGGCAGAATGTTATTGTCATCCAGAGAAAAAACACAGAATGAAGCAGATGAATTTCTCCTTCATAATGTTGTGTATTGTTTTTCTCATGGTTTCTCCCTTTCATTTTAATTCTCCTGTCCAACATAACTAATGTGAAAATGTGTTTAATACGAATGTATATGTAGAGCCCATATAAAATTGCATGCTATCTTGGGGAGACAGGGTAGAAAATTTGGAACTTATGGAAGTGATTGGTGAAAGTTGAAAACAAACAAATTAATGAATTGCGGGGAGGGGGAAGAAGGAGCAGTCAGGAAGGTAGTATAAAAAGCCTATCAAGGAGAAGGTCATCTACAGTGTCAAATGTAGAGGTATCACTAAGGATTGAGAAATGCCCATTGCACTTGGTAATTAAGACATTATTAACAATTTTGAAGGAAATAGATTCAGATGAACAGTAAGCTTAGAAGCCAAATTATAGTGAGTCATGCAGCAAGAAAGTAGATAAGGGAAGGGACCTAATACAGATAGCCTTATTGTAGAGTTTAACCAAGAATGGGAGGGGAGACAAGGAATGAGACCTAACAGGAAGAGATAGATCAAATGAATCTTTTGTTGTTGTACTGTTGATTTTTTTTTGTCTTATATGTGGGAGATGAGGATATATTTGTAGGCAATAGGGAAGCAGCCAGAATATAAAGAAAGTTTGAACATAAGTGAGAGTGGTGATGATAGAAGAAATAATCTTCTGGAGAAAGGATATAATGAGATCCACTTGTGCATGTAGAGGTGTTTGCCTTACCAAGGAGGAGGACTACATATTAATGAATATGAATGAATAAAGGAGTAGAAGAAATGGAAGGCACCTGAGTGATCTGAAATGAAGAGGAGAGGATAAGAAAAAGTTCTTGGATTATGGTATATTTTTTTCCATCAAAAATGAAACAAAGTTCTCATGAAAGAACAGAGATTAGAGGTATGAGGATTTTGAGATAGGATGAAAAATTTTGTAATCACAACTTTAGAGTGAAGTAATGAGTCAATTAACAACGCATGAATGGATTGCCCTTTTACAGTGAAGACCCAGTTGAAATTGCATACCATAAATGAGATAAAAGCCAAAACAGCATAATATTCCCTCATTTGGTTCATTACTTTCAGTGAAAGGCTTAAGAAGGTATAAAGAGACAATCATTGAATGTAAGCTTTCTTTAGAGCTAAAGAGGTATGCTTCATAGAAACTTTACAAAAGAAAATTTGACTGGAAATCTCAACTAATATCGGTATGGAATGTAAGTATAATTGTGGCTGGAATAATATTATATGTTAAATTTCTGCCTTTTGACCAGTCAAGCAATTAGTCACTAATGAGTGTAGGCTCAAAGTGTTCTGTGCGTCTTCAAACAGTGACATTGGTGGTAGTAGGAGCAGCAGTAACAGTACCTGCAGCAGCATCAATAGCCCAGATAGGGCACGTGTTCAAGAAAGCAACTTAAACCAGGTAATTACCGGATCCAACCCTCATATGCCTCAGTCCTTGCAGGAGAAGTCTGCACTGTGTCAAGGCCCTTCCATATCCAGCAGATTCTGAAGGAGGCACACTTTTGTAGCCTACAGTACAAGGAAGACCTCCGACATGATGAATTAGCAGTTCCTTTCCTTCTGAGAAGGGACAGCACTGTGCATATTTGATATTTCAACTTAAAAAGTTTGCTAAAAAAATCACACAAAATATGCCTGTTTGTTTTTCAGTTTATATTTGAAATAACAGGTTAGCAGGGATTTGTATCCTTGTGGTTTTCCTGCACTATTTCAAATTCTGAGGGGCTTTAAAGTCATTTTTATGTGATTCTTTTCAGGGTGGGTGTCATCCCAGTGAAGGTGATGGTAGGAAGACACCGCATCTGCATGTTAAAAATCCATACTGGTTTCATTTCAGATTTGGACAGCGATTGGAAACTTACTGTTTTGTGTAAGGAGTTCTTTTAAAACACAGAGTCCTCAAATTTTAACGATTTTGGATTTTAATTCAGTAAACTAGTAAAGACTAGTTTGAATGAAAATCAATGGTTTTCTTTCCCAAAGTATAAAAGACTTTGCTTCTACCTGGGACTGAAGTTGGCTACCATACTACCTCTCAGTACCTCAGCACCTCTCTTCACTATTGAACTCTAACCTTGTTACAGGGGAGAAAAATTAGACCAAGTTTATCAGATTAGACTTTTTAAGATGGAAACACTCTCCCTAAAATCTATCTTCTGGTCTTCCCTATGTAATGTGTTTGCATTTCAGGGAGAATGTCTTTTGGATACTTCCATGAACCCCGATTAGTTCTATGATATCATTAATCGTCCAAAGCCTGGGTTTCAAGCTTCTTAGTAAACATTGTAAAATTTTGAGAGACAAGAAATTGTACTGTATTTGTAACTTTTGTCTCAGTCACAAATGTACGTTATCAGCTTAAATGATGTTGTGATAATTCCACCTGTTGTGTCTAGCAAGGTATAAATGATTAACGGTAAAGATTAAACAACCTGAGCTAATGTTTAAGGTTAGAGATACTTTAGAACTACGTGCTAGTCCAGGTTCGATTTAGTATTTGAAGTACCTGGGAATCGTCATTAGGGGGCAACGTGTCCTCATTGAAATCATAAAAATTGATGTAACAAACAAATAAACAGAGGCACTAATAAATACATGGCTAATATTTATTTAGAAAAGGAAAAAATATGCACACTGGATTTCTTGATAATCAAGTAAAAAGAAATTACTCCATAAAAAGAAGAAAAGGAAAGAAATACACACTATATAGAAGAAGTTTGGTTAAATAAACTGCAATCTGGGCACCAAGGCATAGGTTCATAGTAATCTATGGCTTCACTGTCTAAACTTTTTCTGGAGGACTCTTTCTGCCTATAGTATGAAATTTTTGACTTCTCATGATGACAAATTTATTCTTCAAAATCAAAAGAATCAAAGAGTGGAAATCCTATTCTAGATCTCATTTTCATTAACAGGTGGAGATTGATGATTTGAGTAAAATGATAAGAAATCTTGGAGAGAGTGACCACTTCCTGTTAGAATCACCACAGTAAAGGAGATTTGATCAGACCTGACAAACTAAAAATGGGAAAAAGAGATTCCAAAGATATCCAAAAGATAGGAAGGATGCCAGAAACTGTAATTAGGGGAAAGTTGACAGAAGAGTGGTGAACTATCCAGAATGAAATTATTAATGCAGAGAGGTTAACATTTCCAATTTAGAGGAACAATGAGAAATATAAGAAGACCAGTGTGAATACACAAGGGATTCTTTTACTAATATAGAATTTTAAAAGAAATACGGATAGATGGACAATGCAGCAGTCAGAAAGAAAAGAATGTAAGTGGATAGCACATTATGGTATAAAGTAGGGTCACTGAGGTAAGGCTATTGAAGGTCTTTAAGAACAGCCAAAAGTGCCTTTGTACCAGTATTTGGAGAAAAGCGAGGAACAAAAAAAGGTTGGGTCCTTTGACTGGGGTATATGTGGCAAAGTGAATAGAAAAGAAAAAAAAATACTCAGTGAATTCCACAGGCTCCTTTTCACTGCCAGGATAAAAAAAGATCCTGTCTGGAGTTCAAAGACTTTCCTAAGTCCCCTTATACCTTTCTAGTTTCCTTACTCCTTTCTCTCCACATCCTCTTCCCATTCTTTCATTCAGTCACACTGGCCTCTTAGCTGTGATAAAAACAAGGCATTCCTCTTAACTCCAGACATTTTTTTTTCAATGTCTCACTTACCTGGCATTGTTTTCTTCCTCCACGCTACCTTCTGACTTCTCTGGTTTAGTCCCAGTTAAAATCCTACCTTTTATAGGAAGGTTTTCCCAACTGCTCTTAATTCTAGCAACTACTCTGAATTATTTCTTATTTGTGCCCTAGGGAAGCTAGGTAACTCGGCAAGATGTAGTATTTCATCTGAAGTCAAGAAAACTCACCTTAAGTTCAAATCTGGCTCTTACACTCTAGCTGTGTGACCATGTCTAAGTCACTTAACTCTTTTTGTCTCAGTTCTCATTTCCAAAATGAGCTGGAGAAGGCCAAGGAAACCCTCAATAGGGTTACAAAGAGTTGGACATGACTAAACAACAACAATGTATTCTCTCTACGACTTGTTCTCACACATTTCCTTGCTTGTTATCTGCTCCAGAGAATGCTGAACTCCACAAAGGCAAGGGCTATATTTTCCCTCTTATCATAGCCTAATGCTTAGCACATGCCTGGCACTGTATTCATTGACTAACTTATTGTTGCTACTTTTACTATGATCCTCACCATCATCATCATCATCATCATCATCATCATCATCATCACCATCATCATCATCATCCTTGTTTCCATTATTATAGTCTTTGTTTTGCTGTCCACCTTCAAATTTTACGAGAATTTAGAGCAAGCCTTTCCTAATCTTTCTTAAGTCTGATGCCTTTCCGAAGTTTAGTATTTTAACTTACCTTGTACATAGCCTCTTTGTACATTGTTGCTTTTATGTTGTCTCTGCAATTAGACTGAGCTTTTTGAAACTGAGGCTTATCTTTTAGCTTTTTTTGTATCCTCAGCACTTAGCACAGTGCCTGATACCTAGGAGACCCTTAATTTTTTTCTAAACTGACTGCCTGGACAGGAGGTGGTGGCAATATAAATGTGTCACTGGCCTGTCCCCCATAATTGACTTTCCTCTGCCCAAAAGCACAGAGAGCACCCCTTTTTTGGACTAAGGGCTCTTCCCAAAACCATTTGACAAAATGTTCCCACATAACAACTCTAGATTAATGCAAATGAAAGTAATTAGAAAAGAATTCCACTGGAGAATCCAAAAGAATTCAATCCTAATATAATATTCTAAACTTCCAATCTAATTCACAAACTACACACTGTGTTTTGCACCCAGATTTCTGCTCTCTACAGACAGGAGAAAATGAATCATTTCCCTTATTCATTGAAAAGGACAGCCTGGAAAAGACATAAGAAGTTCTCATGCCCTGAGTGGAGACAAGATTTTCAGATAAATAACACTTAAGAATAGGAGAGTTAAGTTCCCTCTCTGTCTCCTCTGCTCTGTCAGCAGCTCTTCAGTTTTGCCCCTCATCCCCTGACAATGTACGTCCAGGTTAAATTCATCTCTGCCCCTGCCATGTGAGGAGCAGCTCACAACTGTTGAACAGATCTTTATCTGCAGTGGTTCTAAAATGGCCAGATGTTTGGACAGATAGACTTGAACCTCAGCATTTTAGTAGTATCAGGTCCCTTGACCTCAATTGTCCCCAAATGAGGATTCTAAAATTGTGCCATCTCAAGGGACATTGGCACAGCAGCTAAGTTCCTTGGGGCTCGGGCTGCCACTGTGGGGGTGGCCATCTCTGAAGCTGGTATTGGGACTATGTTTGGAAGTCTCATCATTGGTTATGCCAGAAACCCCTCCCTGAAGCATCAGCTCTTTTCTTACACCATCCTAGGCTTTGCCCTATCTGAGGCCATGGGTTCTTTTGCCTGATGGTGGCCTTCCTCATCCCTTTCGTCATTTGAAAGAGTCATTTCTATCCCCAAACGTTTCTGAATGTTCCTCCTAGTCCTCATGATCCTTCCACGTCCCTTCTAGCTTGTGTATACCTCCTCCTCCATCTTACCACGTGGCCCTGGAGCAAGCCATGGGCTCAGGATTAGACACATGGAACACAAATAAATACTGTATTAGTAAGTATTATTATTACAAAAGTATTATGCATTAATAAGCTGTTTAAAAGATTAGGAAAGAATAGGCCTATGAGAACATTAAATTAATAATCTGTATTTGTTGTCTTAAGATGAGGACAATAGGTAAGGTATATTAAAACATCACTTAGTCATGAACTAGGAAATACAATCTCAACAAACACAGGGATGCTTTAAGACAGCCAGCAAAATTCCAAGGCCTGTTCCGCAGCCTTATTATAAGGTCTCTTTCCTGTCCCCAGGCAGATAGAGCCTGAACAACCTTCCTACTCTCTAATAGTCTCCTGGAAGGGATTTTCTGTCGCTAAACTCCTAGACGTAAAACTGGAATATAAAACTATACTCACCGGATTGTTCTTTGTTGCTAGGAGGGATAAAAGACCTTCATCAAACATAATACATTCCCGTGTGTGTGTGTCTGTGTGTGTATCTGCATTTGTGTGCCTGCATGTATGTGTGTGTGTGTGTGTGTTTGTGATGGCACAGGTAGGTTCTACTTATAAAGACTGGATTCTTGGAACCCATCTGCCTCCAGAGCTGAGATTATCATGTCATAGGCAGGACCAAAGACATTGATCTGCCAAGGGAAAAAGGGATATGTCTAAAAGAGTAAACTTTTTCCCAGCTGAAAATGTCTTCAAGGATTCCCTCTGATTAAGAACTTCCAATACGCAATTCTAATGAGTAATGACAATGACCAGGTTGTCAACTAAGGTTGTCAAAGAGGAGAGAAAATTTCTGGGCTCTGAGAGACCAAAAATGCAACTATTAAAGAGGTTGTCACAGGCAGAGGGTGGAGAACTAATACCTTATTACAAGTACTTCCATTAGTCACTATGGTCGGGCTTAAACTTTGAGATTGTCCTGAGAGATTCCATGCCTTGCATCCACATTCTTTCTCCATCAAGTTCTCAGCCTCCCAGGGCAGTCTCTGAATTCCTGCATAAAGCTAATATTCCTAGGTAGAGTGACACTGTCTTTTTTGCATCTTTACGTCTTTTTTTTTCCTATTCATTTCTCAGGGTCAATTAACTTCCCTTTCTCTCATTTACAGTAATCACCAGTAAGAAGCAGACTTTATTGTCCTTACGGAAGGATACACACACCTTAATAAAGGCCAAACTTGCTTCAATCTCTGATAAAGTTTTCATTTTTGGAAGACATTGTAATTCAGTCTAAAGAGTAATGAAGTTGTGGGCCCTTTGTTAAATTTTTATCTCTTTGTAATGTGGGAAGTGTGTGTGTGTGTGTGTGTGTGTGTGTGTGTGCATTTCTGTGTACTGTGTTTAATTGTTTTGTAATGTGGATTATCTGTGTCCACATGAATCTGTCTGGATTAAGAATTCAGGGAAGTAAGAATACATATCTCTACTGTAATCTACCTTCATTCTTCTCAAAGGAGTCTTTGATTTCCTTCCTAAAAGTAAGCAGTTTTAGAGCAAAAGTTGGCTACTGTGTTCTACACACACACACACACACACATACACACACACGTGTATATATATATATATATATATATATATACACATATATATACACACAAATGGAGAGAGAGGAGAGACAGAGAGACAGAGAGGGAGATATGGAGAGGGAGAGACAGAGAGAGAGAGAGAGAGAGAGAGAAAGAGAGAGAGAGAGAGACAGAGAGAGAGAGAGAGAGAGAGAGAGAGAGAATGAGAGTACTGGGCTATAATTAGGCTTATCTTCTTCCGTAAAGATGATTCATCTATACCATAACATTTGTGGGTATGGCAGTATATTTCTAGTCAATATAATGTGCTTACATTTTGTTTTTTGCCTTAACATTTCCTATTTCTAAATACATAATTGAAAAGCTGAACAAAGGGATGAATAGTCTAGGGGAAGTAAATTTTAGATTCAAATTGTTCTTCTGATTGCTATCCCTTAACAAGAAAGGACTGTCCCAAGTAATATATCTAAGATTAGACTCCCTTCCTACCAGATGACAGTTACATGATGAATATGCATAATAAACAGCAAATAAACCCACTTCTCCAAATTCAGAGCAAAACAGAAGTTAGAGAAAGTACACAAAGACTATTATGTATCAAATGGTCAAGATCACTCAGCTCAACCAAGAGAGAGGGAGAGGGTCTTAGATCTTTCCCAAAGGGAAAAGGGACATGATCAAAATACCAACTCTTCTACATGTTGGTTTAATCCCAGTCTCTTTCTCCCTTCAAGGGTTCTAAAGAGAGTCTTAAACAACATGACTTTTCTCCCCGAGCCAAAAGCCAAATAAGCAGAATCTCTTTTTCACTCTAGCGCTCATAAACCTCTCACTTCAAACAGCATGGTGAATTGAGTGATCCTTCACCAATGAGGAAAGTCTTGTCAAATGGCCCTTTAGAGCACGAGTTATGTGAGCCTGGGAGTAGCAACCTCACATCCAACTCAGAACTTTTGCAGCCTGATAAATAACCTCGTTATTCCCCCAGATAACCTCCAAAATGGCATCAACTCTCAAGGATCAGCTGATCTTGAGTGTTCTTAAGGAAGACCAGGTTCCCCAGAACAAGATCCCTGTTGTTGAAGTGGGTGCAGTTGGCATGGCATGTGCCATTAGTATCTTAACAAAGGAAATGACTGATGAACTTGCCCTAGCTGATGTAATAGAAGACAAAGTAAAGGAAGAGATGATGGAGCTCCAACATGGCAGCCTTTTCCTCAAAATGCCGAATATTATTTCTGGTAAAGACTATATTGTGACTGCAAAGTCAAAACTGGTCTTTGTTATGTCTGGGGCACGTCAACAGGAGGGAGAAAGTTGTCTTAATTTGGTCCAGAGTAATGTGAATATTTTTAAATTCATCATTCCCAAGATTGTTAAATACAGTTCTAATTGCAAGCTGCTTATTGTTTCCAATCCAGTGGATATTTTGCCATATATGACCTGGAAACTAAATGGATTTCCTAAAAACAGTGTTATTGGAAGTGGCTGCAATCTGGATTCTGCCCATTTCCATTACCTAATGGGGAGAGACTTGTTGTCCATTCTTTAAGTTGTCATGGATGGGTTCTTGGGGAACATGGAGATTTCAGTGTTCCTGTGTGCGGTGATGTGAATCTTGCTGGTGTGTCTGTAAAGAACCTTCATCCTTCTTTGGAAACTGATGATGATGCAGAGAATTGGAAAGATGTTCATAAACAGGTGGTTGAAAGTGCTTATGAGGTAATCAAACTGAAGAGCTACACTTTCTGGGATATTGGCTTGTCTGTGGCAGATCTGGCAGAAAGCATTATGAAGAATCTTAGGCAAGTGCCTCCACCATGATTAAGGGCCTCTATGGCATTAATGAGCATGTCTTTCTTAGTGTTCCATGTGTCTTGGGGCAGAATGGCATTTCAGATATGGTGAAGGTCAACCTAAATCTGGACGAGGAGAGCAGTTTAAAGAAAAGCACAGATACTCTTCAGGGAATCCAGAAGGAGATGCAAATTTAAAACCTTTGAATGTGCTTCCATTGAGAGAACATGACAGAGGTTGAGGGGTTATATATGATTCGCTTTTCAAATAGGTCAAAATCTTCCTCTGATTGGTGACTAAACATGTAAATGAAATGTAAAACCTGTGAACACACTCTAGTTTCTTTCTAAAGTTAGAAATGGGGAATAGAACCCCATTATAGTTTGCACATGATGCTGAACATGACTTATATAGTCTCAGTGGTTGGTGTCAAGCAGAACCAGTGCCCCACAGGTATACAAACTACCTGTAGGTGCTATAGGTCCCCTTAGGTCCAGAAGACAACACTCCTAGATACAAAAACATCATACAGTGGTAATTCTTTATTGATGCATTGATCACCTTTGTGCTCCCTTCCATCAGGGCACTACAGCATGGGCCTTTGTATTACCTTTCCAAGGACCTGATTTTGTCTGCCTGTATGTATGTGTGTGTGTGTGTGTGTGTATGCAGTCTATGTCTATATAGATATATATGTCAATAGTTGTAAATTTCCATATTGTATAAAAAGATCTGCATATGTACAACAATGCAACCAATTCCTCAAATGTCATACTAACCGTAAATACTGAATAAAACAACAAATAACTGATAAAAAAATGGCTCTTTGAATCATAGGTTACATTTATTTTGGAAAGCTGTATGACATGTCAGTTTTCTCCTCTATAAAATGAGACATGTAATTTGTTTAAAATATGTGTTTATAAATAAATACATATATATGTATTTATATGTATATATGTATAAATAAATACATATATATATATATATATATATATATATACATGTTTGTGTGTATACACACACACACACACACACACACACACACACTGTGCAAGGGCACCAACCTCACTTTCTTCTCCTGAGCCATCATCAAATCAAAGTCAACTGCAAGTCATATCATCATCTTCATGTCATGGTCCTCTTCAGAACAAAGGACAAACACAACCTGTGAGTGAGTAGTAGCTCCTCCTCCCCGCAAAGCTGCCTGTTTTCCTCTGGGTATACTGGCTACATTTCTTTCTCAAAGATTAAGGCTTAAACTCAATTCATTCTGGAGCTCCTAGACTGGACAAGTCCCCACCCATCTAGCACAGAGTGATTGTAATTACTATATAGCAATTGTTTCTCTTTTACCCAAGAATCTGGAGGGTCTTGCCCTCCAAGTTTAATTTATTAAAAGGGCCATCCCTTGAGTAACTACTTAAAGAAGCCTATTCAATGAATGAATGTATCTCACTCAAAGTGAGAGTGTGATAAGTTCTTAGCCAGAAAGGGTCAGAGTCTCATATTAAATCCTCAGCCATCTCCAGTCTTCATGATGAATATCAGGCCACTAGACCCAGATGGCTCAGCCCTCCCTCATTCAAATCAAAGCCAACTGCAAGTCATCCCGTCATCTTGACATCATGGTCCTCTTCAAGAACAAAGGATAGACACAACTATGACACCTGCACAAATTAATCACATATTAACTGAACAACTATAGGATGAAGGAAGAATGACTAAGAAAAAGAAAAATTTGTCTAGGACAAAATATTCTGACACAATTGTGTTTTCATTTCAAACTAGGGTGGGGAAAATTTATAGTTAGATATAAAAAGAGAGATATGCTAAATATGTGCTTTACATGCTCTATCATATAAGGTCATGACACACAGTTTAAGAAGCACTGAAGGGGTTGTGAGTGGAAAAAGTTTAAGAAATCATGACCAATATCAAAGAGAAACAATAATAAAATATGTGAATAATCATACATATCATAGAGAGCACACAGAAAAATGTCAAAAGTTATAAGTGACATTTATAGTCTTAGTCAATGTTGGAAGAGTTGTGGAAAAGAAGAAATTTTAATGCATTAGTGGTGGAACTATGAAGTAGTAGTAGTAGGAGCAGGAGGAATAGTAGTGGTGATGGTGGTGGTGGTGGTGGTGGTGGTGGTGGTGGTGGTGGTGGTGATGGTGGTGGTGATGGTGGTGGTGGTGGTGGTGGTGGTGGTGGTGGTGGTGGTGGTGGTGGTGGTGGTGGTGGTGATGGTGGTGGTGGTGGTAGTAGTAGCATTATTAATACTATACATACTAATTAATACTATCTAATACTATAATACTCTATAATATCTATGATAATAATGTCATTCATATAAAAGCGCTATGTGTCAGACAGCGGGGTTAAACATTTTGCAACATTATCTCCTTTTATTCTAAACAATTTTGGAAGGAAGGGATTCTTACTATACCCATTTTATAGTTGAGGAAACTGAAGTAAACAAATGGCAAGGAATTTGTTCAAGGTCATAGAGGTAGTAAAGATGCAGACCCCAGCAAGCTAGTACTCCTGAATGGCTTTGACCTTGCTGGCTATTGAAGTTGAAGCAAATTTCTGCAACCAGAAACCACGGTCTCTTCACCAAAAGAAAGAACTATGGAAAAAGTGATTCAGGAGTGGTTTTTGATGAAAGCCTGCGACATGTCCTTGAATATGCAAATATAGTGTTATTGCCAGTAGCCTTGGAAATGGATGAGGAATTCTGAGTGATTTTAGGGTTAATACGCTTCAGTTTCTGGTAGTTTTTAAGCCTTCTTTTGGATTCTTGATGTCCTCGACCATGGAGCCAACTGAAGTTGCTTTATCTTTGGAGAGTAATTTGTTTGGAGAGGTTTGAGAGGTCATGGGGATGAGAGAAATTAAGTCTGTGATCGTTTTTGTCCATATTACCTCTAAGTTGAACAGAGAAGAGAGCAAAATTGAGCAAAAACTTTGAAAAACAAATGCAAGAGAAAAGTGAAACCTTAAAATGTAAATTTCTTTGCTCCATTGGCAGGACATTAATGGTATTGTTCTAACAATTCTAATGGGCAAAAACAATTCTCAGAACCTTAATATCTATCTTTAAAGGGTGTTAAGGGACATAGACGTGCATAACGAAAAATAGATATAATGGGATTAATTGGTTACATTTTTGACACTTTTGAAAAAAGAAAATAAAGTCAGGCAAAAGGGAGGAATATGCTATTGAAAAAGGAAGGTTACGAAACTTGTTATTGCCTATAATTGGGGTTCATGAGAAAAAATATACAAAGATAGAAGAAAGGAAGGGGGATTTGGAATATAGGGACCTTGCTCTTACATGAATTGGAAAAAATACATTAACAATTTCGTATACAAATACATTAGTCTCAACAGGGAAAGAAACAAAGAGAGGGGGCATTTAAAAGGTAGGGAGTAGTTACAAATGGGAAAAAAAAATCTTCCTGATTATGAAAGGGAAGCATAGAGAAGGGTGAGCAATAAATGTAGCTAATTTACGTTTCATTTTTCTCTGCTTTCTGGAAATAATATACAGGGCTATGGATAATTTTAAAAAACAATGAATATTTAGATTGTGTAGCTTCACAAATGGAAGCTATGGCAAATGATATTTGAAATTACTGAGGAAAAAATGGTATAGTCTTTGAGAATATAAATTTATTAAGCAATGAATGCCGATTCCATGACAAATCAGGACTAGGCCTCTTGAGTTTCGTCCTGTACCCTGAATATAGTAAAAACAAATAATTATTAAGTTATTATAGGATATTAACCTGGATTCAAGATTGCATATTTGATTTCTAACTGAAGGAAGTTTAGGGACTTTCTGAGTTGGTAGCAGGCTGAGTGAGTGTTGAGAGTTTGGAGGGGTTGAACAAAGAGGTACAAATATCTGAAAACAGAAAAAGAGATTTGTCAATCCTCCCAAGTATCTGTATTCAATGAAAGGAACATGGAAACAGTAACTAATTAACTAGTAAAGGATCAGTTTTCATATAGTCATATGGGTTGCTTGATATATATCATGGTCAGAAAACACCTGCATCCATCTTTGATGACTTTGACTGGGTTTCTGATCACCATAGCCTAAGTCCTTATTTTAGGGCCTCTGCAGTTAGATTTCAGGAAGAGTAATTATCCACTTTTTAAAAAAAGATTGAGTGAGGAAGTTGTTCATATCTCATGCTTATTGGTAAACTAGTACTTGTATAAATAGCAATGAAATTGACAGATTTTGTTATGTTAGTCAATAAAGCAAAATATGATTCAGTATTGTATGTTTTACTGTCATTAATCTTCTCTAAAAAAGCCATCCAGACACCATTCCTATCTATACTTTCTGTCTTTTTCATTCATTTAAAGCTTTTGAAAAATACATTTATTTTTTTGCCTTTGGCATGTAAAATGTTTTCAGGGAAGACCTGTGCCTCTGGTGTGAGGGCTGCTTATTTTTTTTCAGGGCTGCTCTCCACCACTTCTGATCACCTGATGTACCCTACTCTTATCTATGAATCCCAGAAGCTGTAGCATGTACATGGGTCACACCCTAACAGTACATTTCAGCAAATGGGCTAAACCATATTGGGGGTAAGTAATCTTAATCAGCTGATCCTCTACTTGGAAGATGGTCATCTACCTTAAAGCCATAGTGGCTTCAGAAAAAGCTGAGGAATGGTTGATAGTGTTTGCTACCTGACAACTCCAGGAGAAATGCCAAGAATAGGACAGAGGTCTATACACAACATTCATCAATCTGACCAAGGCCACTGGTGCTGCCAGTTATGAGGGCTTAGGGAAGATCATGGCAAAATTTGGTTGCCCACAGAAATTCATTAGTGTGGTAAGTTAACTTCATGCCAACATGCTTGCACAGGTTCTGGATAATGGAGGACAATGCTCTTGCTATTTCCCAGTCATCAACGGAGTGAAGCGTGGCTGTGTGCTTCCTCCCATAGTTTTTAGAATGATGTTTTTAGTGATGTTGCGGGATGTTTTTAAGAAGGATGAAAATAGCATCAAGGTCAGCTACAGCACCGATGGCTAATTATTTTGATTGAAAAGACTTCAAGTCAAAATTAAAGTGAAGGGAGAGTTAGTGTGCAATTTTTTGTTCACAGATAATTGTGCACCCCATGCATTCTTTGAGACGGAATTGTAAAAAAGTATAGATTAATTCTCTGCTGCTTGTGCTAACTTTTGCCTGATAATTTACACCAAAAAAATTAAATATTTTCCACCAGCCAGCACTACAATATCCATTTATGGAACCATCTGTTACAGCAGATGGAGAAATTTGAAAGCTGTTAAGAAGTTCACTTACCTTGGCCATCTACTTTCCAGAGATGCCCACGTAGAGATGAAATTGATGCATGCTTTGCCTGAGCTTGCTCAGTGTTCTGGAGGCTCTGAAGGAAAACGTGAAAAAAGAGGTATTAAGATGTTTACCCAACTGAAGACCTACAGAGCCATTGTGCCAACTTCCATGTTTTATGCCTGTGAAACCTGGACACTCTACCAGTTTCATGCCAGGAACCTGAATCGCTTCCGTTTGAATTGTCTTAGGAAGATTCTGAAGATCAGCGGGTAAAATAAAGTGCTGGACACTGAGTTTTTTTTTTCTTGAGCTGAAGTACCAGGTATTTAAACTCTAACCCAGAGAATGTAACTCATAGGGTAGCTATGTTGTGCATATACCAAAATTACATTTGCCTAAAAGATTGTTTTGTAGAGAACTCAATGCAAGTGCTCACAAGGTCAGAGGAAGAATATCAGAGGATATTCTTAAAGTTTCTCTGAAAAACTTTGGAATTAATTGTGAGACAGGGGAGACATCATGAAAGGACCTTCCTTTGCATGACATGCCTGAATCAAAGAAGGTGCTGCACTCTATGAACCATGTAGAATTGTAGAGGCTCAAAAGAAACACATGAGCAAAATTAGAGAAATCTCCACTCCAAATGTTCATATGGAATTTTTATGTCTGACTTCCAGTAAAGACTTTCAATTTCATATTGTTCCAAAAAGTCACAGTTGACACACTATAACTTGATCCAAACATAGTGATATCATTTCAGACCTCTCTTAGTATGAATGACAACAATTAACCAACGCATACCTACGTAAATAAGATTTGAAAACTTTCCATCCCCAACTGCCCCAAACACATATGCACACTTTTATCTTTGCTATTATTTTTCTCTTTTGGTTAATCAGGTGGTTTGTTTCATATGATTATTTTCCATCCTTGTAATTTGCTCCATTGATTAAATAATTAATAATACTCATAACAGATATAAATAGTCCACCAAAACAAATTCCTACATTGGCTATGTCCAAAAATATGTCACTTTTTTTGCATTTGAAACCTATCATTTCTCAGAAGGAAGGCACTGGACTTCATCTTGAGTCCCTGGGTTTAATGGTTTATCCCTGCATTGTTCAGAGGTCAAAAGTCTTTCAAAGTTCTTGCTTTTCTTTATGTTATTGTATATTCGTTCCCTGCCTTGCTGTGCCCACTCCATTGAATCAATTCATGGAAATCCTTCTAATTTCCCAATTCTCACCATTTCAGTATTTTCATGACTCTATAATACTCTATTACATTCTTTTACTAAAAATTTAAAGGCAATTCTTTCATAGAGAGTTTCTAAACTTCTAATTCAAAAAATAACTGCAATAAACATTTTGAAAATTTATCAATCACATTCTTTTTTTGATCTCTTTAGTATTTACACTTCTTAGTGTCACTACTGTGACAAAACATATGAAAGGTTTAGTAACTTCTGAAGCAGAGCTCACAGTTACTTTTCTGCATGACTGAACCAATTCACAACCCTACAAGTATTACACTTACCCCCCTGTTTCCTTGAATCTCCTCCATTATTTGTTATTTTAGAAAGTTAGTCGACACTGTAGATAAAGAGTTTGACTTGCCATAAGGTAATTCTGAATACAAATACTGTCTCAGGTACTCAACAGCTGTATAACTTCAGTTCAAGTCACTCAACTCATTTGTGCCTTAGCTTTCTCCTCTAAAAGGGAGAAAACAATAGCACCCATTTCCCATTTCTTGTGAGAATCAGATTAACTATTATTTATGAAGGTCTTTGGAAAGCCTAAAGCACTATATCAATGCAAACATTTATTTTGATTACTGTTTTCATCTTTTGTCAGCTTTTCCTTTTTAACAATTTTGAGAAGAAACCTCAATTACTTCTGTTAGTATCTGGAGTATTTTTACTTATGGTTCTTGATAGCTTTTATTTCATTCTTTGACAAGTGCTTGTATATTTGTCGATTGAAAAATATCTCCCAGTCTTGGGAACTGAATCATTTCCTTATGTATATTTTTCTCTGGGGATTTTGTTAAAAAACACAACAACAAAAACTTTCAACAAAGACTCTTTCTCCAGTTATTTATTTCTCTTCTGAATGTAATTATGTTAGTTTTGTTTCTACAAAACTTTTTATAAATTTTATAATTTTTTTTTATCTCTGCCACAGTCCCCTTTATACTTTGGTCATGAACTTATTCCTTAACCATAAATCTAAAGGGTATTTTCTTATTTGTTTTCTTAATTTCCTTATATTTTTTCTACTTCTAAGTTTTATATCTCTTTGCTGTTTATTTTTTATTTGATTTGTTTCTCTCTACCACTTTCTTCCAGACAGCTTTCCATTTTTCTTTCTTTTTTAGTCATGCCCTTAGCCATATAATTGATATCTTCTGTTATATCAAACATGATATTACAATGTTTATTTGCTTCTATATATTGTGCACTTCATTCTAATGACAAGTGTTATGATAATTTTCATACCCCCTACTCAAATTAACCAGTGTTTATTCAGTTCATTGTGATTTGATCAGTACCAGTTATTCTACTATTAAATTAAGAAGAACAGGATCAAGCAAAAATTATTTACGAATATTAAAGTTGTTAGGATAAGTGTTATATATGTTAAGAACAAATAACCTCTTTCATTTTAGTGATATTGATATCACTGTGGTTAGTGATATAGTTATACATAACATCACATGATTACATGACTGTTAGAGAGAATTATGTTACATCAACCCTATAGCTTGCTATGGTGCCTTTAGGACTCCTCACCTGAATAAATCAGTTTCACTACTATTTCTTGACATTTCCTCTCACCTACTACTACCTTAACTCCTAGAATACTGATAAGCGAAATACTAGACATTTCACTTCCTAAAAAATCCTCTACTAAGGTGGCAAGTGGAACATCTTTTTTGAAGAAAAACCTGACATAAAATTCATAACTTGAAAATCTGCTGAAAAAGTGATTGTGATTGATGGAAATGCCCACTAACCAATATATAGTTTTCTGACTTTCCACAATGGCATTAACCGCTCATAAAACCGTATTGTCTCATTCTATTTTTAGTGCTCTCCCAAGTGTATATAAGTAGTTAACACTGAAGGGGATGCATCTCTGATCATGAAGAAGATCTTGGATCCAATTATATTGATATTGATCCTTAGAATCCCTAAAAAATTAAAACTACTTGAATGCCTCAGTATCCTTTTGTTGCACATTGGGTTGGAATTTTGGGGTCACATTTTGTTAATCCAGATTAATGTTAAAGTGCAATCCCACACTTCTCTGTATACCCTTCCTGAGGGATCCATAAAAGGAGCTCCCCAGAAAATTTTCACCACTGGCTCCCCAGAACCTGGGAAATTGGACCCCCCCATTGATCTTCTGCCAACCAAATTCCCTCAGCCACAAGAAGCCTTTCCAAACTTCAGGGGATGAGTTTCCTTTTATTTCTAAATTCATGGACTTTTCACTTTCATTTTGAAAAGGGTCTCTAATTTGGCTTGAAAGAGGAGTAGAAATCATTGTTGTCCTCAATTTGTTGTTAAAATGGTAAACACTTTTAGTTAGAAAAACTCTAGAGTAGTCAGGAGAGTACTGAATTAGGAAAAATTGAAAAAAACTATTAGAAAGAGGCTATCAGTTATAAAGTGTACAACATATATTTTTTCCTTCTTTTATCTTTGGAAAAGCAAGGCTAGAAAAACCATGTACTGGGCTTGCAATGATGGTTTCACTTTCCCTTTTCAGTCAGTCAAAGATGGCTGCAAGGTCTAGGAAACCAGTCATCCTGAGAAGGCTGCCAGCTCTAGCTATCTGCTGGACTTCTTTATTCCTCTTGCAGGTTTAATTATAGGAGCTAACTAAAAAATGGATTCTACTCTGAAGCTTTTTTCTTTTTTAATTTGGAATTTGTCTCTGATTCTTATATGTATTTATGATCATCTAATATCAATTTAATAACCTCAACAAGGGTTAGAGCCTGAATTAATCAACCAGAAGTGCCTGAACCTAACAGCTTCTTTGATCTTTGAAAAAACTCAGAGAATACCTCTTCCTATGTCAACAATGTCAGATGGGGCTGACTTAGCATACTTTGTGAGACCCTTAATCTGAGACACTACCTTGAATAATGGGACTTTTCAATATCTCAGCATTTTATGAACAGATACTAGGTTATGGTATGTTAATGGTAAAGAAAACAGATACTCGAGTTATAATTTCAATTGACACTTTGTTAACTCTCTTATTTTATTTATAACTTATTCAACTAAGAAAATTCCTTTCTCATGGTACACTTAAACATATACAAGACCATAAATCTGAGAGACAAAGACTTCCTGGGATTGTATTAAAACATATTTAAGCCTGGTTATCTTTGTATCTGGCAGTCAAAAGTTTCCTTCTGACTCCATGATCATATATTTACTAGCTTTCGGGGAATAAACTGTACAAATTTACATATCACAAAGCTTGTTTGCCTCCTGTAACCAAACTTTCACTTCAACAGTATAAAAGCATTACCTTAGATTTTTAACTCTAACTGAGGCAGCAGGAATAGGACCTAGCCTGAAGATCACCTGGTGACCAGCAGTGAACCCTGTGTCCCCCTCAGGAGGCTGCCTAGCTCAAAGAACTAGCACTCAGAAGTGAACGTGGGTCTGAAAAACTTTCAATCAAGGGCTGCCAACTGAAACACCCTGAACTGTGAGGAGAAACACCACCTAGGGGTAGAGGCTGTCACTAGATCCATAAACCAGGACCAGTGACTAGGTATAAGCCAAATCACTCTCCATAGTAAGGAATAAATACCTGTTCACCAGCCAGAGTCAATGACTAGATTTTCATAGTTATATCTGCAATGGTAGAAGGTAATTAGTCTAGTCACGAGGAATCATGGTTTCTATTCCCATTAGGCTACCAAGACTTCACTGAAAAAGAAGAGACTGAAGGACATTGAACCATTTTACTTCCACACAAGGACTCCTAACTGTTAACCTTTCGAAAAACTAGAAGAGATTAGAAGGGTGGCTGGAGTTTTTATTGAGAGTTTCCAGAGATAGGGAAAGTTCCCAAAATAACTCTAGCATCTTTTGAATGGGGGAGCCCCAAAAGACACGGAAAAGAAATGTCTCATACAGAACAAAAAGACAACTAGGAGAGAAATTAACATTAATACAACTGCTCCTATTAGACAAAGAATTAGAACTATCTCCTCTTCAATGAGAGAATCCCTTTTAGGATTGGAACAGTATCTCCTCCTTTTAGAAATAGAACAATGCTTTCTCCACTTAGGAGAAACTTTGAGGAAATGAGATCAGGACCGCAATCATAGGGTCTAAATAAACTAAAAACCAATCCCTGAGTGACTGAGTCTTAGCCGTATGAAGGAATCCACATTGTCTTTTTTTTTTTTTTGGAACTTCTCATAGACTTCTGGAATTTCTAGGGAGAGTGATCTTAGAGAAATTTCAGAGTTCTAAGGAGAAAAACTCTGTCAAAGGAAACACTCATGAAGGGATAAGGGGTCAAATACTAACTTGCGTATAGGATCACCCTGAGACAAATATGATATTGGCAAAAAGATGAATTCCTTTTTTGACCTGAACATCATGAGAACAGGATAAATTGACCAACCAGTTGGAGATGATAGTGGACAATGCCATAAGACCAGGAAAGATATGGTAAGAATATAAGAAAAAAAGTCTTGGCAAACGTTTGCAATTTTTGGTAATCCAATGATCAGAAAATTATTAAGGATTTTTCTTTTTTTATTTTGGTTTTTAAAAATTGATTTATTTAATTATGTTTTCAACATTCATTTCCACAAAATTTTGAGTTCAAATTTTTCTCCCTATTTCTCCCCACCCCACCCCAAAAAACTTAGCATTCTAATTACCCTATGACCCATCTGCCCTCCTTTCTAACATCCCTCCTTTCCCTTATCCTCATCTTCTCTTTTGTCCTGTAGGGCAAGATAAATTTCTACACCCCATTACCTGTATTTCTTAATTCCTAGTTGTATTCAAGAACAATACTCAACAGATGTTCCTTTTTTTATATTTTTTAAATATAATTTATTTATTTTACTTTTTACATTCATTTTCACAAGATTTTGGGTTCCAAAATTTTCTCCCCATTTGTCCCCTCCCCTACCCCAATACACTGCACATTCTAATTTCCCCTCTCACAAATCTGCCCTCTCTTCTATCATCCCTCCCTTCTCTTGTCCCCATCTTCTCTTTTGTCCTGTAGGGCCAGATAGCTTTCTATTCCCCATTACCTGTATTTCTTATTTCCTAGTAGCAAGAACATTTTTCAACAGTTGTTCCTAAAACTTTGAGTTCCAACTTCTCCCCATCCAGCCCTCCCTCCCTACCCATTCCCTTTGGGAAGGCAGGCAATTCAATATAGGCCATATCTGTGTAGTTTTGCAAGTGACTTCCATAATAGTCGTGTTGTTTAAGACTAACTATATTTCCCTCCATCCTATCCTGACCCCCATTGTTGCTATTCTCTCTTTTGATCTTGTCCCTCCCCGAGTGTTGACTTCAAATTGCTCCCTTCTCCCGTTGCCCTCCCTTCCATCATCAACCCCCTACCCTGCTTATCTCCTTCTCCCCCACTTTACTGTATTGTAAGATAGGTTTTCATACCAAAATGAGTGTGCATTTTATTCCTTCCATTAGTGGAATGTGATAAGAGTTAACTTCATGTCTTTTTTTCTCAGCTCTCCTCTTTTTCCCTCCCCTAAGAAGTCTCCTGCTTGCCTCTTCTATGAGAGATAATTTACCCCATTCCATTTCACCCTCTCTCCTCCCACTACATTTCTCTCTCACTATTTACCTTGATTTCTTTTAAGATATGATCCCTTCGTATTCAATTCACTCTGTGCTCTCTGTCTCTGTGTGTGTATGCATGTGTGCATGCATGTGTGTGCGTGCATGCATGTACATGTGTGTGTATGTGTGTGTATGTGTGTGTGTAGTCCCACCAACTACCCAGACACTTATAAACTTCAGGAGTTACAAATATTGTCTTTCCACATAGGACTGTAAACAGTTCAACTTTGGTAAGTCCCTTGTGACCTCTCCTTGCTGTTTAATTTTTCATGCTTCTTCTCATTCTTGTGTTTGAAAGTCAAATTTTCTTTTCTGCTCTGGTCTTTTCATCAAGAATGCTTAAAAGTCCTCTCTTTCATTGAAAGATAATATTTTCCCCTGAAGTATCATGCTCAGTTTTGCTGGGTAGGTGATTTTTGGTTTTAGTCCTAGTTCCTTTGACATCTGGAATATCCTATTCCATGTTCTTTGATACCTTAATGTAGAAGCTGCTAGATCTTGTGTTATCCTGATTGTATTTCCACAATACTGGAATTGTTTCTTTCTAGCTGCTTGCAGTATTTTCTCCTTGACCTGGGAACTCTGGAATTTGGCCACAGTGTTCCTAGGAGGTTCGCTTTTTGGATCTCTTTCAGGCGGTGATCAGTGGATTCCTTGAATACTTATTTTGCCCTCTGGTTCTAGAATATCAGGGCATTTTTCCTTGATAATTTCATGAAGGATGATGTCTAGGGTCTTTTTTTGATCATGGCTTTCAGGTAGTCCCATAATTTTTAAATTGTCTCTCCTGGATCTATTTTCCAGGTCAGTTGTTTTTCCAATGAGATATTTCACATTCTCTTCCATTTTGTCATTCTTTTGGTTTTGTTTTGTGATTTCTTGGTTTCTCAGAAAGTCATTGGCCTCCATCTGTTCCATTGTAATTTTGAGAGAACTATTTTCTTCAGTGAGTTTTTGAACCTCTTTTTCCA
>CM053771.1:4739258-4756471 GCA_028658325.1 Potorous gilbertii | reverse complement strand
TTTTTTTTTTTTGAAAACCCCTTTTTTTTGACTGGGGGCATAGAATATAAGTCAGCTTATTTTCTTCCAATTGAAGGAAAATAATTTTTTTTATATTTGTGAGTATCTGTATATATGTTTCTTTGTTTCTTTCAGATGTAGAGACCAGGTTTGAAGTGAGCAAGTCTCCTTTAAAGATGAGCATTTTTGTGAAAAATTCTCAACAGCAAAGATCTGTGAGTGGTGATCACTGTGACTTCAATTTGAGAGAAATCTATGCCTGGGATATCAAAATAGAGAAAAACCTAAATAATCAAAGTGAAGTTGATAAAGATAGAAATGGTTTCCACCAACATCCAGTCCTAATTCAATGTAAGAAAATGACCCCAGGAAGTGACTATTTTCAATATAGTGAAGATAGGAAATGTTTTATTAAAAAGAATGGTTTTGTACATTCTTCTGAGAAGCCTCCTGAAATGCAAACATCCCAGGTTAATCAATGGGAAATGGCCTTCAGCTTGAGTTCAGACATCATTAGACATCAGAAAAGTTACACTGGAAAAATGCTTTATATAGGAAATGAAAGTAGAAAAACCTTCATCCAGAACTCAAAGCTCAGTGAACATCATAAAATTCACACCGCAAGGAAACCTTATGAATGTAATTTATGTAGGCAGGCTTTCACAAATAAGTCTGGTCTGGGTATACATCGAAGAATCCATAGTGGAGAGAAACCATATAAATGTAATCAATGTGGAAAGGCTTTCACACAGAACAACAATCTTCTGACACATCAGAAAATCCACACTGGAGAGAAACCTTATGAATGTAATTATTGTGGAAAGACTTTCACACAGAAAAACAATCTTCTGACACATCAGAAAATCCACACTGGAGAGAAACTTTATGAATGTAAACAATGTGGAAAGGCTTTGAGAACAAAATCAAGTCTTGCTATTCACCAAAGAATCCACACTGGAGAGAAACCTTATAAATGTAATGAGTGTGGAAGGACTTTCAGACAGAAGTCCACTCTTTACCTTCATCAGAGAACTCATACTGGAGAGAAAACTTATGACTGTAATCAATGTGGAAAGACTTTCACAACAAGGTCCACACTTTATTATCACCAGAGGATCCACAATGGAGAGAAAACTTATGCTTGTAATCAGTGTGGAAAAACTTTCACAAAAAAGTCCACTCTTGCTATACATCAGAAAATCCACAGTGGAGAGAAGCCTTTTGAATGTAATCAGTGTGGAAAGGCTTTAGCATATAGGGCCCATCTTGTTAACCATCTGAGAATCCACACTAGAGAGAAACCTTATAAATGTAATCATTGTGGAAAGGCTTTCCGACAGAACTCTGGTCTCGCTGTACATCTGAGAATCCACACTGGAGAGAAACCATATGTGTGTAATCAATGTGGAAAGGCTTTCACACAGAATTCCAATCTTTTGATACATCAGAGAATCCACACTGGAGAGAAACCTTATGAATGTAATCTGTGTGGTAAGTTTTTCACACAAAATGCCAATCTTTTTAAGCATCAGAGAACTCACAATGGAGAGAAACCTTATGAATGTAATCAGTGTGGAAAGAATTTCAGTGTGAAATACAGTCTTCATGAACATCAGAGAATTCATACTGGAGAAAAACCTTATGAATGTAATCAATGTGGAAAAACTTTCACAAAAAGGTCCACTCTTGCTAGCCATCTGAGAATCCACACTAGGTAGAAAATTGGCAAATGTAATCAACGTTTCAGAAAGATGTCCACTCTTTATCTACGTTGGAGAATCCGCACTGGAGGGAAAATTTATGGTTATGATCAGTGTGGAAAGACTTCCACAAAAAAAGTCCACTCTTTCTATACATCAAAGAATCCTCACTCAAGTAAACCTGTTGAAAGTAATAAAAAAAAAACAACTCCAGTCTTCTTGTGTCAGAGATGCTACATTGGAGAGAAATCTTAGGAATGTGATCAATGTAGTAAAGCCTTCAGGAGGCAATTATCCCTTGTTTCCCCTCAGAGAATTCCTATTAGATAGAAATTTTATTACTGTAATGAAGGAGGAAAGGTTTTCAAATCAAGTATGGAGCTTGTTTAACAGCAGAAAATTCATCCCAGGAAGACATATTATGTAGACTCAATAGGGGAAGGCCTTCAACTGGAGATCATCTCTTCCTTTACGTCAGAGGATTCCTACTGGAGAGATGAATTTGCTCAATGGGGACCTGTATTCCTCTGGAAGATGGAGATTACTAGACACTCAGATGTTTATGTGGGAAAGAAGACTGAGAAATGCAATTCTTTTTCTCAGTCTCAAGCTCTTTATGTAAAGCTCATGCATTATTATACATTGGAGAAGTCATGTTGGAGGTAAACCTTATGGATCTAAGTGATGAGGGAAGGCCTTTTGCTGAAGTATATACTTTAGTAGACATCCCAAATTTCATACTGTTCAAAAAGTGCTCTAAATATAATAAATTTTTCTTTGTGATCCTGTTTGTCATTACTCTTTAATAATATTCCATACCATTTATATACCATAATTTCATTAGCAATTTACTAATTGATAGTACTCACTTCCCCCCTTTTCTTGGGGTAACACTTAATGTCATGGTGTTCCATTGCCTCCTGGGCCATCTCCGATTGTCCTGATGAACATTAGGTCATTGGACCCAGATGGCTCAAGAGAAGAAAGTGAGGTTGGTGACCTTGCACAACCCTCCCTCCCTCAAATCAAAGTCAATTGCAAGTCATGATGTCATGGTCCTCTTCAAGAATGAAGGACAAACACAACAACCACATGGAAAAGCAGGCATCTTCTAGGTGCAAGACCTCCACATACTTCAGTGTAGCCCCAGGAACCACATACACATCCCACACACCACCATTAGGACCCCAGCTCAGCACTAGGTAAGCTGGCAGACACCTGCAGTCTCCAGCAGCACCAGCCACTCCCCACCCTACTTCCTCATGACAACACCAGATATGAGTTTCCCCTGTGGGTCTCAGGGCAACATCAGTGCAGCACCAGGTAAACAGCCAGGGCTTGCAACCACTGTCACAAAAAGCCATAGACAGTGCCCCTTCCATCCTCGGAGCACAGATCAGATTTAAAATAAAGTAAAAAGGTTGAAAACAAAAAGATGTGCAAAACAACAACAAAAAGATTCTGACCATAAAGAGTTATTATGGTTACAGGAAAAACCAGGACACAAACTCAGAAGAAGACAACCATGTCAGAACATGTATGGGCATCCCCCGCCTCCCACCCCAAAATGGGAAGTGTTCTCAAGCTCAGAAAGAAGTCATGGAAGAGCTCAAAAAGGAGCTTAAAAATAATATAAGGGAGGTAGAAAAAATTGGGAAAAGACATGAGAGTGATGCAAGAGAATTATGAAAAAAAGTCAACAGTTTGGAAAAATGCTTAAAAAAGTAGAACTGGCTAAATGGAAAAGGAAATACAAAAAAACCACTTGAGAAAAGAATTGGAAACAAAAGTGATGTCCATATATTGGGAAATGACTGCATATGTGATCTTCTAAGAACATAATTGAAGATTGTTGAGCCTAAGTTATGATGAAAAGAAAGTTTTAGAAAAACCTAGGAAGAATTGTCTGAACAGATAAAGTGAGAACTGAGTAGAACTGAATTTCCACTGCATAATTATAAATTATAAATTTTTATGCAATTTATAATTTGAAACTTTATTGTAGGACTTTCTGTAAGAATTTTTTAATCAATCCCATAAGACTTCATAAAGTTTAATCCTTACCTACAAGATTTCAATTTAAATGTCTTTATTTTATAGATTTTGTTTAGCAGCATAATATGTGTAGTATATATGTAGTATATATATATATATATATATATCAGTTCTTTAACCAAATAAGATACAACTTAGATGTTGAACATAATATAATATAACAATTCATTTCAAAGTTAGACCTTTTTCTTTGAACAAAAGAAAATAATTGGCAATATTTGATTCAAAAGCTGACAAACTCAACCTTCAATTTGGTGCAGAGCATCAAGTTGATTTAATAATGCTGGTAATAACATTAACAAATCAATGACAATAATTAATTAGCATTTATATGCTAGGCACTTTAGTGTTTACAAAAGTGGATACAGTAGGTACTACTATTATCCGTAATTTTCAGTTGAGGAAACAGAGGCAGGTAGAGGTTAACTGACCTGCCCAGTGTCACAGTGCTAGTAAGTGTCCAAGGTGGAATTTGAACTCAGGTCTTACTGACTGCTAGGTCTAGTGTTCTATGCACTTTGCTTTGATTTATAACCAGAATATAGTGGAAATGCTCACTCACAAAGGTAGGAAACAGGATAATTTTAGAAGCTCTCTTGTCGACACGCAAAAATTTGTTTTTTCTTTTTTATCCATGAAACAGGCTACCAAAATGAATTGTGAGTCCCTATATAAAAGATTTATTTTTGTGTTGGCTAATTACAAATAGCATATTAAATTGTAAATTCACTTGAATTTAAGTTGCACATATTTCTTTTTGTAAAGAATATATATGTACACATACATACTTACATATATAATGTATATATATGAAACAATCTTTGTAAAAAAATAACTGTTCAGATGTAACTTTTCTTCTTTTTACAAATGGCCTACCATCTACATTTCTACCAGAAAATCTACAGAATGACTGATTTGTGTTACCAAACAGTTCCTTTGAAAACTCACTAGAAAAGAAAACATAAGTAGGAGTTAAGTACAAATAAAAAAAGCAGACTTAACTCTGATATAAGGTCTGTTTTTGTAGAATGGTGGAGATGGTCTTTGATACTTTCAAGATGAGTTATAATGCCATGTCTAGTAGTGGTTTTTTCAAAGAACCTGCCACCTGCCCAGAAAGAATGCAAACAATTGTAAGATTTTGATCTGCTAAGTACAGCATTGATGAGATGCAATTGCAAGATAACCCTGGAATGAGGGAATTACTCTGGTGCAGTAATACACCAAGAAATAATAAGTAATACACCAAGTAATACAGCAAGAAATGAAGTTAGATGTATGCTCAAGTTCATCCATTGGGAATTGATTTGCATTCAAATGTCAAAACCTTCCTAGCAGTTTGGAAACAATTAGATGACATGTTGAGAAACAGAAGTTGCACTTAGTGAAAAGTGTTCAGAATTTGATGTAATCACTGCAAAATATTTGTATGTCTGATCATGGAGGTTTGGAATCATTGCACAAATGCATCATGCATGTGCTTGTATCAAAGGGAAAAATACACACACACACATACAAATATACATATACGTAACAGAATTGGGCATATTTGCTTAAGGTACCATTAATAAATTTTTAGCTTAAACATCTTGGGCCATTGTCACATACTCCCAAAGAGTTCATGCTTTCCTTCTAATCTTGATTGCACTGGTTTTGTTTGTGCAAAACCTTTTTAATATAATCAAAACTATCCATTTTACATCTCATACTGCTATCTCTTGTTTGATCCCACATTCTTTCCTTAGCCATAGATATGACAGGTAAACTATCTCTTGCTAATCTAATTTGTTTGTGATGTTTCACTTTATGAACTCATTTTGACCTTATCTTGCTATATGGCATAAGACGTTTGTCTATATCTGGGTTTGGCTTTAAATATTTTCCCAGTTTTTGTCAAATAGCAAGATATTGTCCCCAAAGTGTGTACAAAGTGTGCATTTTTGGGTTTACCAAACACTAGATTACTATAGTCATCAACTACTGTGTTTTATGTACCTCTATTCCTTAGGTATATACATTACTTTGTTTCTTACACAGTACTAGATTGTTTAATATCTGATAGAACTAGACCACCCTCCACATTTTTATTCACTGCTTCCCTTGATATTCTTGACCTTTTGCTTCCAGATTAATTTTATAATTTTTTTAGTTCTATAAAATAATTTTTAGTAGTTTGATTGGGTGTGGTGTTGAGTAAGTAAATTAACTTAAGTATAATTGGCACTTTTATCGTATTGGCTTGGTTTACCCATGAGCATTAATATTTTGCTGTTGTTTAGATGATTTTATTTGTGTGAAAAGTGTTTTGTAATTGTGTTTATATAATTGTTAGATTTGTCTTGACAGGCAGACTCCCAAGTATTTTATATTGTCTAGTTATTTTAAATGAAATTTCTGTCTCTTGTTGCTGGACTTTGTTGGTAACAGAAATGGTGATGACTTATGTGGATTTATGTTGTATCCTGTAACACTGTTAAAGTTGTTAATTATTTTAAGTAAGTTTTCAGTTGATTCTCTAGACTTCTCTAAGTATATCATATCATCTACAAAGAGTGATATTTTTGTTTCCTCAATCTATTCTAATCCCTTCATTTTCTCCCCCCTCCCCCACTTATTGCTATAGGTAGCATTTCTAGTACAATACTGAATAATAGTGGTTATTACGGACTTTCTTGCTTCAATCCTGATTGTATTGGGAAAGTTTCTTGCATATCCCCAGTACAGATAATCCTTGCTGATGGTTTTAGATAGATACTGCTTATCATTTTAAGGAATGCTCCCTTTATTCCTATGCTCTCTGGTGTTTTTAATAGGAATGGAATGCTGTATTTTGTCAAAAGCTTTTTCAGTTATTTGTTGGAATATTCCTGTTATTTCTGTTGGTTTAGTTATTGATACATTCAATTATGATGATAGTTTTCCTAACATTAAACCAACCTTGCAATCCTGGTACCAATCCCAAGTGGTCATAACTGTAATCTCCTTGCTTGTATTTTGCTTAAAATTTTTGCCTCAACATTTGTTATGTAAATTAATCAATAGTCTTCTTCTTTGTCTGTTTTCCAAATAGCTTATATAGTTTTGGAATTAATTGTTCCTTAAATGTTTGATTATTAATTCACTTGTGAATCAATCTGGCTCTGAGGATTTTTTCTTAAAGAGACCATTGATATCTTGTACAATTTCTTTTTCTAAGATCAGGTTATTTAAACATTCTATTTCCTCTTCTGTTAATCTGAACAATTTATATTTTTGTAAATATTCATCCATTTTGCTTAAATTTTCAGATTTATTGGCATAAAATTGGCTCCTAATAATTGATTTGATTTCATCTGCATTGGTAGTGAATTCACTGTGCATTTTTGACTCTCATAATATGGTTTATTTAAAAAAAAATAAAAGTAATAGTTTATCTATTTCATTGTTTTTTTTCATAAAACCAGTTCATAAAACCATAAAAACCAGTTTTTTCATAAAATCAGTTTATTTCAATACTTTTATTAAATATAGTTTTATTAATCTCTCCTTGGACTTTCAGGATTTTCACTTTGGCATTTAAGTGGAAATTTTTAATATGCTTGTTTTTTTGGTTTTTTTTTTTACTTCCATGCCCAATTCATTGCTCTGCTCTTTCCCCACTTTATTAAAATATACATTTGGAAATATAAATTTTCCTCTAAGTATTGCTTTGGCTACATCTCATAAATTTTGGTGTGTTGTCTCATTGTAATTCTCTTTAATGAAATTATTGTTTTTGTGATTTATTCTTTGACCCATTCATTATTATTAGGTTATTATTTTCCATTTAATCTTTAATCTATCTTTCTATAGTCCCTTATGGAATGTAATTTTTGTTGCATTATGATCTGAAAATAGAGAGGCAGTTGGGGAAGAGATTAAATAAAAGGGGAGTGCCTTGACAGAACAAATTGTGGGAGGCAGTGGGAAGAAATAAAACACTGGTGAGGAAGGAAAGAATGAAAGGAGAGAGAGGACAAACAGGAGGAAAAATAGGATGCAAGGAAATACACAGTAAGTATTTGAATATGAATGGGATGAACTCTCCTGTAAAATGGAAGTGGATAGTCAAATGGATTTAAGACCAGAATCTTAAAATGTTGTTTACAAGGAGCACACTTGAAGCAGAAAGATGCACACAGAGTAAAGAAAAGGGGCTGGAGCAGATTCTATTAACGTTTCAGTTGAAGTAAAACAAAAGCAAAATAAGGGAAGCAATCATGCTCTCAGACAAGACAAAAGCAAAAATAGATCTAATTAAAAGATGTAAGGAAGAAAACCACATGTTGGTCAAAGGTACTCTAGGCAATGAAGTAATATCAATAATAAACATATGTACACTAAGTGGTATAGCACCCAAACTCTTAAAAAATAAGTGAACTGCAGGAGGAAACAGACAGTAGAACTATAGTAGTGGGGGACCCCACTGTCCTCTATCAGAACTTGATAAATCCAACTGAAAAATAAACAAGAACGTGAGGAGGTGAATAGAATTTTAGAACAGTTAGATATAACAGCTCTTTTGAGAAAACTGAATGGAAATAGAAAATAATATACTTTCTTTTCCCTAGCAGTACATGGCACCAACGCAGTAAGTGGTTCAAAGAACAATTATAGAAAGAATCAGTAATTTCATTAAATAGAATGACAATAATGAGACAACTTACCAAAATCTGTGGTATGCAGCCAAAATAGCACTTTGGGAAATTTTTATTTCTCTCAGTTCTTACATCAATAAAATAAAGAGCAGATCAATGAAATAGGCATGCAAGTTTAAAAAAAAACAAACTAGAAAAAGAATAAATTAAAAATTCTCAATTGAGCACCAAATTGGAAATCCTGAAAACTGACCATATGAAAAACAAGACCAACAAAAATCACATGATTATCTCAATAGATGATGGAAGTTTTTGACAAACTGTATCTCCCACTCCTACTAAAAACACTAGAGAGCATAGGGATAAATGGAGCATTCCTTTAAATGATAAGCAGTTTCTATCTAAAACCATCAACAAAAATTCTCTGTAATGTGTCTAAGCCAGAAAACTTCCAGGTACAATAAGGGGTGAAACAAGGATGCCTATTATCATCACTATTATTCAATATTGCACTAGAAATATTAACCATAACAGTAAGAGGGAAAAAACAAATTGAAGGAGTTAGAATAGACAATGAGCAAAGAAAACTATCACTCTTTGGAGATGTTATGATAGTATTCTTAAAAACTTCTAGAGAATCAACTAAAAAGTACTTGAAATTATTGGTGACCCATTCATTATTATTAGAATATTTAGTTTGCAATTAATTTTTAGTATATCTTTCTATAGTTTTTTTATTGAGTTTTTTGGCATTATCATCCGAGAAGGATGCATATATTTTTGCTTTTATGCATTTGAGGTTTTTATACTCTAATACATGGTCAACATTTACACAGGGACCATGTGTCATTGAAAAAACTATATTCCTTTCTATTTTGATTTTTCAAATTTATCAATTTATGATTCAGAGGTCTATCATATTTATTTATCTATCATATCTAACTTTTCTAAAATTCTATTTACTCCCTTAACTTTTCTTTTTTCTTTTTTGGTTAGATTTATCTAGTTCTGAGAGGGGAAAGTTGACGTCCTCCACTAGTTATATTGTCTTTCCTCCTGTAACTCATCTAATTTCCCCTTTAACAATTTGTAAGCTATAACATTTGGTTTATATATGTTAGTATTGATTTTACATCACTGTCTATGGTATTTTTTTTTTTAGCAAGATGTAGTTTTCTTTCTTGTCTCTTGTAGTTAGATCAATTTTTACTTATCTCTTATCTGAGACCGTGATTGCTACCCGTGATTGCTTTTTTTTTTTACTTCAACTGAAGCATAATAAATTCAGCTCCGATCTTTTACCTTTACTGTGTGACTCTCTGCTTTAACTGTCTTTCCTGTAAGCAACGTATTATTGGGTTCTGGTTTTTAATCCATTCTGCTCCCTCTTTCTGTTTTATGGGTGAGTTCATACCATTCACACACTCACTTATGATTATTATGTATTTCCATCCATCCTATTTTTTTCCAATTTATAATTCTGCCTGCTCACTCTGTCCCTTACCATTTTTTTTCATTTTGACTATTACCTCATCAATACATCCTTCTTCTTATCACTTCCCTCTCCTTCCCTTTTCTCTCTCCCCTCCTACTTCCCTATAGGGTAAGATAGATTTCTATACCCAAATGAGTGTTTATTCTATTCCCTCTTTTAGCCCATTCCAATGAGTAAATTTCAAGCAACATCCACCACCACCTCTATCTTTCCTACCACTGTAAAAGATCTTTCATACCTCTTCATATGAGATAATTTACCCTATTCTACCTCCCCCTTCTGTCTTCTCTCAATGCAATCATCTTTCTTCCCCCTTAATTTTGAAATAATCATCAAAGTTAACATATCTATTCCCTTTGCTCTGTATAGTCTTTTTAACTCCCCTGATAATGAGAAATAACTTGAGAATTACAGGCATCATTATCTGATGTAGGGATGTAATTAGTTTAACCATATTGAATCTCTTATCTTCTCTTTTCTGTTTACCTTTCTGTGTTTCTCTTGAGGTGTGTATTTGAAAATCATATTTTCTGTTTAACTCTGGTCTTTTCATCAGGAATAATCGAAAGTCCTCTATTTCATTGAATATCCACTTTTTTTCCCTAGAAGGATTATACTCAAGTTTGCTGGATAGGTGACTCTTGGTTGTAATCCTTGTTCCTTTGCCTTCTGGCATGCCATATTCCAGGCCCTCTGACCCTTCAATGTAGAAAATGCTAACTCTTATATAATCCTGATTGTGGCTCCACAATCTTTGAATTGTGTCTTTCTGACTCCTTGCAATACTTTCTCCTTGGAATTTGACAACATTCCTGGATGTTTTCATTTTTGAATCTCTCTCAGGAAGTGATTGGTAGGATTAATTTTTTTTTCACCTTTTAGCTCTAGGAAATCAAGGCAATTTAACCGATAATTTCTTTAAGGATGATATCCAGAATCTTTTTTATGATAATGCTTTCAGGTAGTTCAATAATTTGTAAATATTTCCTGGGTTGTTTTTCCACTGAGATATTTCACATTTTCTTCAATTGTTTTGTTATTTTGATTTTGATTATTTCTTGATGTCTTAAGGGGTCATTAGCTTGCACTTGTCCAGTTCTAATTTTTAAGGAATTATTTTATTCAGTGAGCTTTTATACCTCCTTTTCTATTTGGCCAATTTTACTTTTTAAGGAATTTTTTTTAATGATATTTTTTTGTACCTCCAGTTCCATTTGGCCACTTGTATTTTTTTTTTAAGGAGTTGTTTTCTTCAGTGAATTTTTATACATTTTTTTATCTTTTTTTTGTGATTGCTTTAACCAAGCTGTTAACTCTTTTTTCATGATTTTCATGCATCACTCTCATTTACTTTCCTAATTTTCTTGTATCTCTCTTATTTGGCTTTTAAAATTCCCTTTGAGCTCTTCCAGTTGTTTTTGGGTCTGAGACAAATTCATATTTTTCTTTGACACTTTGTATGTAGGTATTTTGACAATATTGTCCTCCTCTGGGTTTGTGTTTTTGGTCTTTCCTGATACCACAGTAAAATTTCATTGTCAAGTAATTTTTGTTAGTGCTCATTTTCCCAGCCTATCTAATGAAATTTCATTTTATATTAAAGTTGGACTCTGCTCCTAGGGTGGAGGGATCACTGTCCCAAGCTTCTTTCACCAGGGAGGTGGGCCTCACTGCTGCCCATAGGGCCTCATCACTGATCTGCAACAGGGCTTGCTTACCTAGATGCCACCTGCACTAGATTATGCTCTCTTTTTACCTGAGTGAGATAGACCTTTCCTGCTAACCTTATACATTGTGTTGAGCTGGAAAACTGTTTCATTTCTTTCTTTTGTTGGTGCTGCTACTCTGGAATTCATTTTGAAGGTGAATTTGGAGAGTTCAGGCAAGTTCCTGCCTTACTCTGCCAGTTTGGATTTGTGAATATCTATAGTACTTTTAGGGTGGGGGATTAAACATTTCATTGTCTGCTTTGTACAAAATAGGAAATTTTATTCCATTTCATTTCAGGCCACTGTACAAAACTACATACGTTGTCTTTCCACAAATAGTTTCCTTAATTATGCTATGCATACATTTTTAAAAATATATCTTCTAAATATCTGTAAGAGGCACCACAAAGCAGAATCCTGATCTCAAATGCAACTCATATTAATCAAATAAGAAAAGGAAAATCAAAAGACTTAGTTACAAAAGGCTGCTGCTCTGGACACTGTGCTGTGGAGATGGTCAGAGATCTGAATTTACCCTCTGAAATTCACAGATTTACAACAAAGAGCAAACTTAGGATGACTTCCACAGGCTGCAGCCAGGGCTCTTACTTCCTTTATATATGGTAGGAAGAGGTCCTTAACTGCCTGGTTTTGACTGTGTGCACTCCAGATTACTAACCAACTTGTTTTGTCTTGGTTCTATTTTGAGACTGCTTCAGAGGATGGGGGGATAAATTCAAGGATATCTCCATAGACTCCTCTGAGTAGGTCCAGGGCAGGAGTTCTCTTCTAGGAACTTAGAACCTTGGATCTAGAGCTTCCCACGATGATCCCTTTCCCCAGTCTCTGGAGAGAATTCCACACCATACCCACAGATGACTTTATTCAGTAGACTGATACCAGCCATGATTTCAATCTCAAGCAAGTCATCCATAGAGCCCATTACAGGATTATTTCTCTTAGTCTCAGATCAAGATACACTGCCTTGCCCACATCTCTAGCCCCTTCCTGGCCATCTAGATCTTAGATTTACGTCTAGGACTTGTCTGAAGGAGTTCAGGCTTGCTGAGTCTTTGGAGTTACATAAGCAGACTAGTGCTCCCTAGGATGGGGGCATATGTAATTGGGGTTATAAAAATCCCTGGCACTGGCTGCAGCATGCCCTGAGGAAAGGTGTTTGAGGCCCCATACAGAGCAGGTGATCCCTGCAGGTGGGCCCCCAATGAGAGGGGTGGGGCAAGAGAAGGCAAAAGAGGCTTGGCTGTTGGCTTCGGTTTTTCAAATTGGGTTTCCTGCAGTCGCTTGGCTTTTGCCCTTCGATTCCGAAACCAAATCATGACCTGTGCCTCTGTGAGGCTCAGAGAGCTGGAGAACTCTGTTCGCTCGGTAATGGGCAGGTATTCTTTCTGTTGGAATTTCTGTTCTAAGGCCAGCCGTTGTGCTGTTGTAAAGGGCATCCGAGGCTTTTTCTTTTTTTTGTGTTTTTGAAGGATGTACGGTGAAGGTTTGGGGGTCCCTGTGGGAGAAAGACAAACACAAAGAAGCTACTTGGAATCCAATGACTCAGGCTTCAGGCTCTGCAGATTCTGGGTGACAAAGTTCAACTGACAATTTTGTCTTGAAATTTCACTGTTGGACTCTAACTTAGCTGTAGCTGTCACTGGAAGATTTGGCAGGGAAGCAACACACTTAAGGGAAAAAAGAAATGTCAAGTAGACTAGCTAGTAAGAGATGTGTGTGTGTGTGTGTGTGTGTGTGTGTGTGTGTGTGTGTGTCTGTGTGTGAGAGAGAGAGAGAGAGAGAGAGAGAGAGAGAGAGAGAGAGAGATGGAGATGGAAACGGAGACAAAGAAAGACAGAAACAGAGAGACAGAGAAAGCAATCCAGTAAGTCACAGCTTAGATGATGCTGAACATAATATAGTAATGCATTTTGCAGTTCAGTTTTTTCTTTTTCTTTTCTTTACAAAATTTGATTCAACAGCTGACAAACCTCATCTGTAGTCTTCTGTATCAAGTTGATCTAACCACAACAACAAACCAATGACAGTAATAAATAGCATTTATATAGCACCTGTTATGCGCCATGGATTGAGCAAATGCCTTACAAGAAAACACTGGTAGATGCTACTGTCATCCCTATTTTACACTTGAGGAAAAAGAGGTAGGCAGAAGCTAAATGACTTGCCCAGGGCCACAATGCTTGTCAGTATCTGAGGTGGGATTTGAACTCAGGTTTTGCTGACTTCTAGGTCCAATGTTCTCTCCACTGCACCACCGGGTATATTTTGATTTACAGTAGAATATAGTGAAAATACTCACTCATACATGGATAAGATATAAAACTAGTAGGAGAATATAACAAGCTCTCTTGTTGAGAGATAGAAATTTATTTTTTTGGTTTTAATCCTGAAAAAAAGGCAACAAATGGATGGCTAGCTACCATATAACAGATTTATTTTTTCCATTGACTAATGACAAGTAGTGTAGTAAACTGTAAATTCACTTGAAAAGCTTTTCTTTTCTGGTGTGGCACTGGTAGACAGTCCAGGTTTCACAATGAGGTCAGTACCATGGTTCTGTTGATCTTCAGTTTGGTGGGCAGCCCAATACCTCCTCTCCCACATTTTCTTTCAGAATCTCCCAAACTCTGAACTGTCTCTGACAATGCAGTCCTTAAGCTCATTTTCTATGTGTACATCCCTGGAAAGCATACTGACAAGATAAGTGAACTTAAATACAATATTCAAAATTTCTCCACTTGCTTTAATTGATAATTCCACATTAGGATGGTATGGTGCTAGCTCATGAAGGACTTCTGTTTTCTTGGTGTTCATTTTAGGCCATGCAGCAGAGAACTGATCTGCACTTTGTTGTATCTCAACCTCAGAGGCTGCACTGAGTGTACAATCACCTGTGAACAAAAAGTCTTGGCTTGTAGCCTTTTCAAGTTAAATGATTTACCAGCTGTATGGTTGCTGATCTTGAAGGCAAAGATACTTAGGTGATTTTTTCTTTTCCTTCTTCACATGATTTTACAGATGAGGAAAGTGAGGCAGTCAGGGTTAAGTGATTTGCCCAGATCACACAGCTAGTAAGTGTCTAAGGTTGGATTTGAACTCAGGTCTTCCTGACTGTAGGCTTGGTGTTACCTATTACACTACTAAGCTGCTCCAAGGGCACAAGATGGAGTCAGTATTTAGGAGAAAGAATTAAATTGGTTTTCTTAATTCCTATACCAAACCAGCTCCATTTTGTAACTGGTCTTCACTCTATCTCATCAAAGTACTTTAATCTTCCATGCCTCCTGCCCATAAGAAAGTAATGACAAGGAATTGTGTGAAGACAGTGGAATATGGCAGAAAACTACCTGGTTCTCCCAAATTCTCCTCCCCTGCAATAACTTAAAATACTGCTTGAAAGTAAATTTTAGAGCAGCAGAAATAAAAGTCAGAGGAAAGCATGCATCCAGTCTGTGATACTTTAAGAGGATGTTAAGAAAGATCTAATTTCCTAGGATGGTGATCTGACCTGACTGAAATACAGGTACCTCCAGGCAGATACCACCTAGTCAGCAAACAGCAATCACTGGGGCAGCTGTATAGGTAGCAGCCTTAGCCTGGGGAACTTTTACCCCACTGAAGAATGTTGTAATGGTCAGGAGGCTGATTATGGGAAAATTGCAGGACACTCCATTTACACTGGACATGGGACCCAGGCTTACCGACCAGACACAGTCCTAGGCTGTATTTGCTGGTGAGGAGGGAGTGAGTCCCCATTGGTGAATAAGGACTCAAAGGGCAAAGATGCAGGGGTATTTTGCAGGTTGTGATCACTGACAGGAGAGAAGAATCCCTGGTTTTGATTCTAGGGCAGAGAGGTAAGCTGATACTTGCCACTGCCTGAGGGGTCACAGAGTGTAAGAGAGATTGGAGTGGTAGCAGTGTTGGGGTCCCTGGTCAGGGCTTAGGGGTGGAAAATATAACCTGAAGTCTCTTATAGCCCAAGATGTGAGCCAGAGAAACAACAACCACACCTAGTCTTGGACTATAGAACATTGAAAGAATCAAGGGGTCATATTCCCCAGATAGAGCTCAGAAAACCATAGTAAAGAGTTACCTGAAGTTCAAGACGTTATCCCTTACACCCCCAGGGCACAGCTCACCTCTAACATAAAGTTAATAGCTAAAAAAACAAGCCATTAAGAAAATTAGTTTAAAAAAAAAGAAAAGAAAAACAGAGGAAAACCTGACCATAGATAGCTACTATGGATAGAGAAGACCTGAGTTCAAACTCACAGGAAAATAAAAATGGTTTCTTGCAAAGCTTTAAAGAAAAATATAAAATGATCAAAAGTCCAAAAAAAGAGTTCTTGGGAGAGCTTAAAAAGGACTTTAAAAAACAAATAACAGAAGTTCAAGAAAAATTGGGAAAAGAAATGAGTAATGCAAGAAAACAAAGAAAATTATGAAATGAAAGTTAACCAATTGGGATAAGACATGTAAAAACTTATCAAAGAAAGTAACTCCATAAAACTTATAGAACAGGGTAAAAGGAAGCCAGTGACTTCATGAGACACCAAAAAAATAATAAAACAAAATCAAAAGAATGAAAAAATAGAAAAGAATGTGAAATATCTCAGTAGAAAAGTAACTGATATGGAAAACAGATTGAGATGGGGCAATGTAAGAATTGCTGGACTACCCAAAAGTTATTATCAAGAAGTCTAGATGACATAATTTAAGAAATTATAAAGGAAAATTCTCCTTAAGTTTTAAAAGTAAGGGCAAAATAAAAAATTGAAAGAAATACATTCATAATTTCCCAAAAGAGATCCCAAAATGAAAACTCATAGGAACATTGTAGCTAAGTTTCAAAACTCCCAATTAAAAGAAAAAATATTACAAGAAACCAAGAAGAAACAATTTAAATATAATGAAACTATAGTTAGGACAATGCAAGATTTAGTAGATTCTACACTAAAAGACTGAAGGGCATGGAATATAATATTCCAAACAGCAAAGAAGCTAAGTTTGCAACCAGTAGTAACCTACCCAGTAAAGCTAAGTGCAAGGGGAAAAAAATGGATATTTAATGAGCTAAAAGACTTTGAGGTTTTCTTCAGGAAAAGACCAGAACTGAACAGAAAATTAGTAAGAATCAGAAGAAATATAAGAAGGTAAACATGAAAGTGACTTAGTGAGGTTACACTTTTACCTTTTTTATTGAAAAATGCTATGTGTAACTCTTAAGAATGTTATTATAACAGTTTAAAAGAGAATATATAGACAAGAAGATTTGTGGTTCATTATGATGGGATGGTACTAAAAATAAAATTGGGTAGGGAGAGGTAAAATGGAGCAAATTATTTCATACAAAAGAGATGTGAATGGAAGAACTGTACAGTGGAGAGTTAAATTGGGTGGAGGGTGAGTACTGCAAGAATCTTATTCTTACTGGAACTGGGTTAATTTAATAGGATATGAGTCTTCTTAATTTACAGAGAAATAGGAAAGCAAGGGGATAGGATAAGGGATAGCCTTTTAGAAATGTATCTGTCTTAGAGAGGCAGTACTCAGAAGTAAATCAGATTTTTGAGGAGGAATAGGTTGAAAGAGAGAGGATAAACAATGAGAAAAA
>CM053771.1:4718482-4738758 GCA_028658325.1 Potorous gilbertii | reverse complement strand
CGTTTCCTTGCTTAAGGATGCCAATAAAGGAAGAAAACTATATTGAAGAAATTGGTGCCGCTATGTAGGCAGCGAGGCAAGCTCAGGAAGATCCAGCTATTCTAGTCTTCCCTTTAGTATCAGAATGAAATGGGTTTCTAGTTTCTAACAATGTCAAAGTTGTTTTATGTTTCTATATTTGCTTGTATTTCTTTTCCCTCTTGGTAACATGCCAGAAAAAGACTTCTCAATTATAAGGACTGTTTCCATATCTTAAGTATTCCTCCTGAAGCATCTATCAGAAAACATGACAAATAAAAACCACTTAATAGATGTTGATATGATCCCGGGTATGATCCCGCCTCCTCATTCTGCTCCCTGACCCACTTCCTTCTTGAAGTAGCAAGCAGTCACGCCACCTTCTGGGAACAGAACTCACTGTTTGACAAAAGCTACTGGATAAATGAAAATACTATGGCAGAAACTGGGCAGAGACCAAAATCTTACACTTTATACCAAAATAAAGTTCAAATGAGTACATGCTTTAGACATAAAAACTGATACCATCAGCAAATTAGGAAACTGAGGAATAGTTTACCTGTCAAATTTATGGAGAATGGAGCAATTTATGACCAAACGAGATAGAGAATATTATGAAACACAAAATGGATACTTTTGATTACTTTAACTTGAAAAGATTTTGCACAAACAAAGAAAACACAACCATGATTAGGAGGGAAGCAGAAAACTGGGAAAGAAATTTTACAACTAGTGTCTGTGATAAAGGTCTCATTTCTCAAACATATAGAAAACTGAGTAAAATTTTTAAGAATACAAATGATTCTCCAATTTATAAATGGTCAAAGGATATGAACAGGAAGTTTCCAGAGGAAGAAATTAAAGCTGTCTATTGTCATATGAAAAACTGTTCTAAATCACTATTGATTAGAGAAATGGAAATCAAAACAACCCCAAGACACCCCATCACATCTATCAGATTGGCTAACCTGAAAAAAATGGAAAATTATAAATGTTGGAGAAAATTTGGGAAAATGGGAATACTAATTCATTGTTGGTGGAGTTGCGAAGTGATCCAACTATGCTGGAGAGCAATTTAGAACTATGCCCAAAGAGCCATAAAAATGTGCATACCCCTTCATATAGTAATACCAATTCTAGGGCTGTATCCCAAAGAAATCCTACAAATCAGAAAATAACCCACCTGTATAAAAATATTTTAGCACTTCTTTTTGTGGTGGCCAACAACTGGAAAATGAAGAGATGCCCATCAACTGGGGAATGGCTAAACGAGTCATGGTATGTGAATGTATTAGAATAATGTTGTTCTACAAGAGATGATTAGCAGGTAGAGTTCAGAAAAACTTGGCAAGTCTCACAAGAACTGATGCTGAGTAAAGTGAGCAGAACCAGAAGAACATTGTACACAGTCACACTGTGTCATGACTGACTTTGATAGACTTGACTCTTCTCAGCAATGCAGGGATCTAAAGCAGCCCCAGAAGACTCATGATGGAAAATGCCATCTATATCCAGAGAAAGAAATATGGAGTCTGAATACAGATTGAAGCATACTATTGGCTCTCTTGTTTTGTTTTTTCTTTCACATGGCTCCTCCAATTTGTTCTATTTCTTCTATACAACATGCATAATGTCAAAAAATGTTTAATAAGAATGTATATGTAGAGCCTGTATCAAATTCCACACTGTCTTGGGGAAAGGAGTGAGGAGGAAAGTAGAGAAAATTTAAAACTTATGGAGGTGAATGTTGAAAACTAAAAATTAATAAATTTATTTTTAAAAAAATAGCAAGAAACCCAGACCAAGTTCTCAACAGCCTTGAATGGCATCCTATAAGTGTCTTCACATACTGTTTCTCAAATTCTTGTTATATCAAGAGATAAAAAAAAGTCCCTCAAGTCTCTCTTTATAATATCCGAGTCCCTTTTGTTCTTAAACCATTTTGCTCAAATTTTCTACCTTATTTTCTTTCTACACCTTTCTAGTAGCCTTCAAAACCACACTTTTCTTACTTCTTTCATATTCTTCTCATAAATTTTTTACTTGTTTCCTTTTGCTAGACTCTGTATTTTAATTTTGTCCCAGACTATCTATAAAGCTAATCTTAATGTATTGAATTTCTCCTTTAGAACAAAATATTATTAAACAAAACAAATTGCCTACTAAACTTTTACTTCCTAAATTGCATAGTTTATTTCATCCCAAGTGACTTTGTAATTAATTTTTCTAAAGCAAACTCTGTTGAATTATTTCTAATTTCATTCTCTAGGGAACGAAATCACCTTGTAGTTCTCTCCCTCTCCCAGAAGGAAAGAGAAACTAATACTGCATTATCTTGGTCTCAATCCTAGCTGCAAACTTCTAAAAACTGATTTAACATGTTCTTATCAAACAACAATTAAATTCTATAACATCATTCATAGAAGTAGCAGAAAGTATTTTTCTAAATAAAATTTTACTTACTTTTTTTTCCTTACTCTTCACCTTGGAATCTCTTACCAGTTTTCAGAATCTAGATAGCATTCTCTGCAGATTCACTATGAAACCTTTAAAGAGTTTATTCTAAGAAAGACAAACAAAATTTGGCTGCATATACATGTTGTTTTTTTTCTCTCAATGCTGACAAATCATGCATATAGAGATATATAAGGGAGATCATTGGGAAAATGACCTCAAAGAAAAATAGACAAAGGGGACCTTATATCTTCAGAGCAATTACCCCTCATTCCCTGACTTAAGATGCCTATGTCAGCCAAAATTATAGCCTCCATCTGTGTTAACCATAATATGACAAAAGAATTTTCCTAGTAGGATAGATTCATAAATACAATAAGAGATGAGTCAAAGTGTCAATTGAAATTATCATTTCAGGATGGCTGTGTTCTTTCTATCATTAACATGACATAACATAACGTAATGTAATGTAATATAAAGTAACACAGCATTACATAACGTAACAGTGCTCATAAACAACAGAGAAGAAGGATGCCATTACTCAAGGTAGTATCATGTTCAGGACCCCTTTGTCCTTGGCAGAATAATGTTCCCAGTCAGCAAAATCCAGAAGGTCAGCTTGAGTTTACTCAGAGAGCAAAGCAAAACTCGTCCATTATGCCAGAGCACAAAGGCATTGTGGTGGGTTAAGCTCGAAGTGGGTCAAAAATGTGTTTCCTAATTGGCCAATCCAGGTTTTAGGCCTTTCTCAGGTCTGGGAGGGGTTCAAAATGGTTCCCATTACCCTTCTTTTGGTCAAAAATGTGCCAAAAAGTACCACCTGCAGACGAAAGAAAGCATGAGGAAGGTCTCACTCTTACTCAGGGAGTGGGAAAAAACATCCATGTGGAATGAGCATCTTCAGATGACCCAGAAGTTCACAGCCACAAGCTGACAGCTGTGGAAGTAGTCAGAAAGACCTGATAGGGACCTTAGAAAGCATATAGGTTGACAATTGAGAGAAAAACAAAATTATATCAGCCCTTGGTCAAAGACACATAGAGATGGTTCCATTTCCCATCCACACAGGGCTAGATTCAAACAATGCAATAAAATTTTTCTCACATTTCCCAAAAGTAAATAGTTACATTAAACCAGGTACAAATTAAAGTACTTAGATGGCTCACAATAGTCTAATTTTGAGAAGGGAAATTTATATCTCTCCAAGGTCAGTGAGAAAAATTAAACATGAACAATACAAAGAAATACAGTCATTATCATCAGCTCCTAGGGGCTGAGCCAAGACGGCAGAGTAGAAAGACACACATACGGAGGGTCTCCCCACGCAGCCCATAAAATAGTTGTAGAGAGAAACTCTCAACAAATTTTGGAGCACCAGAAGTGGAGAACAACAGAGTAGAGGCGATTTCTGGCCCAGAGTGACCTGAAAGGCCCACGAGAAACGTTGGTTGCACAGGACAAGGAGCGCATTTAGGAATCCTATTAAATTCTTTTTATGATACAAATATGGTTCTGATATCTAAACCTGAAGAGTCAACACAGAGAAAGAAAACTATAGACCAATTTCTCTAATGAATATAGATGCAAAAATTGTAAATGAGATATTATCAAAAAGAATATACTGATTTATCATGAGAATAATGCATTATTATCAGGTAGAATTTTTACCCAGAATTCAAGACCGATTCAATATTAGGAAAATCATCAGTATTATTAATCATATCAACAATAAAAGTAATTATATTATATGAGTGTATGAAATGATGCAGAAAAAGCTTTGGACAAGATACAACATCCATTCCTATTGAAAACAGTGCAGAGCACAGAAATAAATGGAGCTTTTCTTAAAATAATAAGCAATAACTACCTAAAATAATGAGCAACCATTATATGCAATGACAAAAAGTTAGATGCATTTCTGATATGATCAGGGGTGAAACGAGGATGTCCATTATCACCACTGTTATTGAATATGATAGTGGAAAGGTTATCTTTAGCAATAAGAGAAAAAGGAGATTGAAAGAATTAGAATAGACAAAGAAGAAATCAAGTTATCACTCTTTGCAGATGATATGATGATATCCCTGGAAAATCCTAGAGAATAAAATAAAGAACTTCTTGAAATAATAAACAACTTTGCCAAAGTTACAGGATACAAAATAAACCCACCTAAATCATCTGCATTTCTATATATTACTAGTAAAAGCCAAAAGCAAGGAAGAGTTAGAGAAATTCCATTTTAAAGTGTGGTAAACACTATAAAATATCTGGGAGTCTAGCTGCCAAAACAAACCCACAGACTATATGAACACAAGTACAAAACACTTTTCACACAAATAATGGCAGACCTAAGTAAGTGGAAAAACGTCAGTTTCTCATGGGTAGGCTGAGTTAATATAATAAAAATGACAATTCTACCTAAATTAATTTACTTATTCAGTGCCATATGAATCAAACTATCAGAAAATTATTTTTAGAGTTAGAAAAAATAATATCAACATTCATCTGGAAGAACAAAATGTCCAAAATATCAAGGATGTTAGTACGAAGGAATGCTAACAAAGGTGGCCTAGCTCTACTAGATCTCACATTGTACTTACAAAGCAGCAATCATCAAAACCAGTTGATACTGGCTAAGAAATAAAGGGGTTGAACAGTAGAATATGTTAGATACACACAGTAGTCAATGAATATAGCACTCTACTGTTTGAGAAACCCAAAGATTCTAGCTTCTGGGATAAGAACTCACTGTCTCACAAAAACTTCTTAGAAAACTGAATAATAGTGCAGTGGAAACTAGGTGTAGACCAATGCCTGATATGGTACATGAGAATAATGTCCAAATGGATCCATGACCTGGGTATAAAGATTGATACTATAAACAAATTAGGGGAGCAAGGAATACAGTATTTGTGACATTTATGGAGAATGGAAAATCTTTGACCAAACAAAAGATAGAGAACCTTATTAAGTGAAAAATTGATAATTTTGATTACATTATATTGAAAAGGTTTTGCACGAATAAAGCCAATGCAATCAAGAGTAGGAGGGAAGCAGAAAAGTGGGAAAGAATTTTTACAGCTAGTGTCTGTGATAAAGGCCTCATTTTTAAAATGTATAGGAAACTGAGTCAAATGTACAGGAATACAAGTCATTCCCCAGTTGAGAAATGGTCAAAACATATGACCAGGCAGTTTTCAGAGGAAGAAATATAAGTCACCTGAAGTCATATAAAAATGCTCTAAATCACACTGAGAGACATGAAAATCAAAACAGTTCTGAGGTTCCACATCACACCTATCAGACTGGCTAGCGTGACAAAACAGGAAGATGATTATTGGTGTACAAGATGTGGGGCAGTAAGAACATTAATTCATTGTTGGTGGAACTGTGAGCTGATCCAACCATTCTGGGGAGCAATTTGGAACTATGCTCAAAGTGCAACTAAAATATGCATACCCTTTGACCCAGCAATATCCCGTCTAGGACTGTATCCCAAAGAGATCATAAAATTGGGAAAGGGTGCCACATGTACAAAAATATTTGTAGCAATGCCCTTTGTGGTGGCCAAGAACTGGAAATTGAGGGGATGCCCATCAATTGGGAAGTGACTGAACAAGTTGTATACGAATGTGATGGAATACTATTGTACTATAAGAAATGACCGATAGGAGGACTACAGAGAAGCTTGGAAGGACTTATATTGACTTATGATGAGTGAAATGAGCAGAACCAAGAGAACACTGTACACAGTAACAACCACAGTGTGCAAGGATCCTTTCTGGTAGCCCTTCACAGCAATGCAAACACCTAAAATCTTCCCAAAGGTCTGCCGAGGAAAAATACCAACCAGATTCAGAAAAAGAACCATGGACTGGGAATGCATAACGAAGCAGAATACATTCTCTTGAGTTAGGCTTTGTTTTATTTTGGTTTTTTGTCATGCTTTCTCCCATTCATTTTACGTCTTATATGCAACAGGACTAATGTGAAAATGTGGTTAATAAGAATGTAGGTACAGAACCCATATAAGATTGCATGCTGTCTCAGGGAGGGAGGAAGGGGGAGAAAATCTAAGACTTATGGAAGTGATTGTAAAAACTGAAAAAAATAATTTTTAAAGAAAGAATTCATGAATAGAAGTTTATAATAGTAAAATTTTGCAGATATATATTTGTATCTAATGGTAACCATCTTGAGGGAGCAGGAGGAGTAACAAAGTGAGAAATAATTTTATGTGATAATTTTGTTGTATATTTAGAAGGAATAGTAAGTTTTGCATATTCGATTGGTAGTTTCATGTACAATCATCTTTTTTTATTAGGTTATGGAAATGTCTGTTTCATTCCAAAATTCCAAACTGAAATTAAAATTGAAATAAATAAACAAAAAATACAGATACAGTCCTTAGGAATGCCTTTCTAAGGTTTTGATTCTTTTCCAGGAATCTCTCGTAAGGGGCCATGTGGTTCAGCTGAATGAACTAGTCAAAGGCCTGGTCCTCAGTTCATAGATCTTAGTAAGGTTCAGGAAGCCTTAGCAAGTGTCTTTCCGACGGTTCATGGTGTTCAAAAGTGGAGGCCAGGTTTTATTGTCAGAATTGGTGCTTGGTTCATGACTAAGGAAAAATCCATGGGCTATACACAAGTGAGATTTCCTGGGAGGATACGAGTTTCTTCTTTGGACCCTTTTTTCTACATCTCGGATTAAAATGCCATACTCCCCCAGCACACGTGCAGCTACCAATAGGCTAAGTCTTTTGTCTCTGGACCCATTTTCTGAGCTTATAGAAGATAAGTATTAGGGCAAAATCAGAAGAATGTGTCTCTCTCTCTAAATGAATTAAAGAGATGTTGTCATATAGCAAATACACCAGTGATGAAACACTTAAAAAAACAACTTTTAAAAAGGAATAATTCACTGTACACTGTGACCTCTTCAGGCCAATTTTCAGGATTCTTTAATTAGTTTTCTAATAATTTTAATTACCACTGCCTCAATTGGAAAGCCTAAATTTCCCCTGACTTTTTTTAACCTGATTAGGATTATTTCCTTGTTTCTTTCAGGCCTCTTCCACCTCACTTGGAAAGTATCCTTTTCAGTGTAAAACTGGGGCTCCCCTTGAATAAAATGTCTTCAGGAAACTTTTACTGACTTCCCCAAAGAGGTACCAAACAGAAAGCATCAACAATGGAGGGGTTTCCCAGGTTCTGTTTGTCCAATAATTACTAAATTATCACATTGAACAAAACCAGCACGCCAAGACAACCAAGACATGCATACACAGAGAATTTTTCCCCAAGGATTGATTACCTTTCTAGCTCAGAGAAGATTTGTGTTCAAGGGGAGATTCAGATCTCAACAACAGTTCTCTGGAAGAAGACCCTCTCTTCAGTTTTAAAATTCCATGGCAGTGGGGCAGAGTGGGGTAGGGAATGGAGAACCTAAAAGTAAAGGGATGGTGTCCTTTAAGAGAGTTAGGGAACCAAACTCTCTCCTTAGTCTCAACAGAACCTGTCACGAGTAAATTTAATGAAAGTAGATTGAGGCACATCCCAGCAAAATTAGTTTATTAATCGTGACTCATGGTTATGGTTGTTTATTTTTCATTTTTTAAGAGAACCAATGACATTGTAGAGGGATGTCTTAAATTGTGTATGAACTGGATTTCGATGATGTAGAGTTGCAAAATGTTGCCAACCTCACTCTCTCTTTCAGAGTCATTAAAGTCCAGCAGCAAGACAAAAGTCAAGATGACCGACAATCTTCCTGGATATAGTGTCATCTTCTATGTTTGAGCAAGATCTAAACACTCTGTAGTGCCTGCTTCAGTCATCTTCATGGCTACTGGAACAAATTGTTCTCATCCACCCATTCTACCAGGGAAAAACCTTTATATTCTTGGGGTAGACACTCCCCTAACTTGCTGATGAGCTTGAGGCCTATTGCTTATCCTCAACCTGGTTTAGCCTGTCTGCTAAGAAGGTTTTCTTGGAGTGTAGTCACTGTACATGCTACAGCTTCTTGTAGATCCAGATGAGTCAGACAACAGGGGAACACCAAAGTGGATGACTGATGAGCCCTGAAAAAGGCTTGACAAGTCTTCATACCGAAATGCTGTCCTCCCTGAACACCCTGTACACCATATAGTGATGATAACTGTAAATAGAGGGCTTCAGCCTGGTCAACCCAGTAAAGCCAGGAACCTAAGGACAAGTGAACATGCCCTTTATTGATAGGCCAGAAAGAATGGGGTCTTGGTAGTCATGGAACCTTACAATTGACTGTCCTAACAAAAGTGAGCTGGCCTTCTGGGGAAGTTCGCTATGTCCCTCTCTCACAATTAAGGAATGTTGTTTTATGGGACCCATCTGCCTTTTCTAATTTTAACTGCAGAATCAAAACTATGAGACTTGCTGTCCTCTTAGAGGAGATAAACTCTCTAAATGCACAAGAGCAAGCAAGGAAAGGGGACATGTCTTTTGGGGGATGATACCAGCTGAACTTGGTGGGGCTTAAAGAAAACAAGTAGGTGTCCAAGAAACTAATGATATGAGCAATAACAAGATTTCTTTCAGTTATACTTTTAAACTAACTTGGAGGGAAAGCTATATCCCTGAGCTTATCGCAAGAACATAGAAAAGTGGTTTTAGACAGATATTAACTCAGTTATAAAAATCAATACAGCTGAAAATAAATTACACATTAAAATCAACACAGTAGAAATTAGACATAACCTTAAGTTTGATATTTTTCACCATTCTTCCTGTAACAAAGGCAAATTTACACCTGAAGGGAAACAGATCCATTGGTTTGTCCAAGACCTCTACTCAATGATCTTGTGATTCTCTTATGCCCTTTGGTCCAAATTTCCATTTCATAATTCCTCTGGTACCTCCCAAATCCACTTGATTTTCTGTCATTGATCTACAATGTTCATTCTTTACCATACCAGTGTGCCCCAACAGCCAATTCTTCTGTGTTCACTTTCAAGGGCAGCAGCAAACTTGGACTTCTTTGCCCTAGGGCTTTAGGGGGTTCCCCTACCATTTTTTCACCAAACTGTACCTGGGGATCTACAAAATTTCCAGTCTCCCCTAGAATTCCACTTTGATTCAGTATGTCAATGATTTCTCAATCCTATTATCCTAGAAGGAGAACACTGTGGACTTATTGTGGGTATTGCTTTCCCTGACTTATTAAGGCATTGAGAAAAAAAGATTAAACCTTGTCCCCTGGTTAGAGGTGTCTTTCCCCCAACTGTAACCAAGTGACTGTGACCTTGCACTCTCCTGAGACCAAAAAAGCCCATACTTGATATGGTTGGCAATTGTCACCTCTGGATCCATGACTATTCAGATTGTGAAACCTCTGGAACTTCAGACTGTTAAAGACATACTTGACCACTCTTTGCTTTGCTTACCTGAAACCTAAGAATCTTTGAGAAACTCCCAGCAGTGCTCCAACCAGCCCCTGCCCTCAGATTCCCAGATTATTCTGTCAGTTATCTTTCCTTGTCACTAGACCCCCAGATTTACCTCTAGGTTAATGATGGGCCTCCCAAGGTATCCCACCACTTTGCTTACTACAACTTCTACTTCAATAGAGTCACTGAAGTTGCTGCCACCACAGCTCTGGTTGGCAACGTGCAACCCCTGGTTTTGGGCCACCTACTATCTTTCTCCCCCATGATGCATGTCAGCTCCTGAAGAATAAAGCTACTGGATCCCTCTTTGATCTGTGTACCACTCAGTTATGAACTCTTCTCTCTATCTCACTGCATACAACTTGACCCCATTATTTGCCTGCCTCTCCTATCTGTCAAGGACATTGATTTCCCCAGCCATGACCATTCCACTGCCTGCCAGTTGTTCATTTCCCTTTAGCCTGAGTTGAAGGCTATCCCATTAGCCAACTCTGATTTCATCTTCTTTGTGGATGGTAGCTGTGCCTGCAATGACTCAGAAAATGCCCATGTGGGCTTTGCTACCTGTTCCACTACAGCTATCTTGGGCTCCTGCCATCTTTATTATGTGCACTCCACACAAATGGATGACCTGCTCACCCTCACTGAAGTCTGCCACCTTGTCTCTTCCAAGACTGCACCATATACTGCTATAACTTCAATGTCACCCATGACTTCAATCAGTTATGGCAACTCTGAGGAGTTCTCATAGCTGCTGAGGTGCCAAGAAACCATGTTACTCATATTGTCTCCTAGTACTTTCATACCTTCTTTTCAACTAGCTGTCTGCAAGTGCCAAGTCCATGTGAGGTCTTTTAACCCTGTCTCTTCTGGTAATAATCTGTACAAATCCTGCAACACTAGGGACCCATACTTTTTCCTTCACTTCCCACTCATATTACCCTCAACTCTCTCTATTCACCTAGTATCAACCAGGCTGCTGATCCCTCTACCAAGCAGGCCTCTTGGAAGGCTTCAGAGATTAGTTCTTCCTGCAATGGAATTTGGGTCTCTGAGGCTAGCTGAAGTGATACCCTGGATATTTGCCTGCCTGAGTGCAGTGCACTCTGTTGCCACTGAACAGAAAAGGGTGGGTGGTGGTGGTGGCAGAAATACTCAGAGATTGAGAAGTCCCTGTCATCAACCAAATAGCAGGTAAAATATATTAGCAATGCCAAATACATAAGCAGCATGCTCCTGGAAATCATGTGAAGACAAAACATGAAGTGAAACAGCAGGAACAGTCTCTATGGACCCCTTTCATTAACATTCAAATGAACTTCATAGAGTTCCCACATAAGGAAGGCTTTAAATACATACTTAAGATAGTGGATTCTTTTTCAGGTAGTATAGAAGCCTTCTGCTTTAGAAAGGACCCTTCCCTCATGTGAGACTATCACAGCAACTAAAACAAACAAACAAACAAAGAAAACAAAGCAAGAACACCTGTTCATTGAGTTGGTACCTAGATTTGAAATCTCCCATGTTATTGACTCTGAGAAGGGGACATTTCACAGGCCTAGGAAGAAGACAACAACTAGATGACTTAGTGGATAGAATGCTGGGTCTGTAGCTAAGAAGGCTTGAGTTCAAATCTGGCCTCATATACTAGCTATTGTGACCCTAGGCAAGTTACTTAACCTCAGTTTGCTTCAATCCACTGGAAAAGAAAATGGCAAACTACACTAGAATTGTTGCCATGAAAACCCAATGGACAGGATGGTCCATGGTGTCATGAAAAGTCAGACACAGTTGAAACACTGAACAACTATTACCTGAAGTTCTTTCTCTGTGATCTCTGAGTATTGAATGCTGAGATAACAGGGGAGATTCAAGGAAGGGATACAAACATATCCATACAAACACCTATGTACATATGTGTATACACACATACATGCATATATAATAAATAATATACGTATATATATGTATGTATGATCATAAACAATGCTTCACCTATACAACTACTTGGAATGTCATGAAATTGTTTAGGGAGTTCCTTGACCAACTACCTTCTTTGGAACTAATATACAGGGGAGTTAGATAGATATTAAGACATGAGTTTTCTGGTATGTTGGAAAGACATAATTTTTATTTTATAGATTCATTCACTTTTGTGATAATGTTGTATGTGTAACAAACTGTGTGACAAAGAAATAAGTTCACATCTCTGGGTTAGGCTTCAGTTTCCTCCTCTATGAAAGAGAATATCAGGATAGATAAACCCTGAGGTACTTTTCAACTTGAAATTTATGACTCTATGAAGCTGGAGCTTTGTCAAATGAAATAAAATAAAATAAGAAGGAACAACAATGCTACATAATAGTACAGTCTCACCTAACAGGAGGAGGAGAGCTAAAGAGCATCACAGGGCTCTGGGCAGAGAGAGAAGGAGGAGCCCTAACATGAGTTCTGAGGAAGGAAAGGAAATACCCTATCTTTCTTAAATTTGGGGGTAAAATCCTCTGCATTTTTCCAGAGGAGAACACCCCTACTCTCATCCTCTACCAGGTTCTGTGTCAGGGTCTGTCTCACTTTTATCACCTAGAAACCATTCTCTCTCTCCTCATAGATAATTATCATGTCAGAGGTTAGGACATAGAATAAAACTCACCTGGCTTACCTCTTCAGAGTGAATATCAGGCACAGAAATGGCAATCAATGTGTGCATTGGCAGGATGGGGTGTAAAGACATGGCTAGTTATAGGGTTTTGATTTGCTGAGAGCTTCTGCATGCTTCCATCCTCTGACACGCAGGGACCTGTGTTTATCATGTCACTTGCAGAAGATCTGACATGGACGTCAACAGCGGGAGCCAGAGATGTTCCAGAGGGGGAGAACTTTTCCCAGGCACTATTTAGCATCAGCAGTTACTGCTGATGAGTAAGAACTTTCCAATGAAAACAACTTGTGAATAATGAGAAATGCCAACCAAGCAGCCAGGAGCAGCTGGGCAAGAAACTTTCCTGTGCCCCAGGGGAAGGGGATGAAAATGTCAGACAGGGACAGAGAAAAGAGAAGAGATGGTAGTGGATAAACCTCAGAAGTGAAGCTGCTGTGCCTACATCTACACAAGAGCTTGGGCAGTCTATAATGACTACCTTGCTGGATTTAGAGTCGCTAAGACCTGAGTTAAGAATCTGCCTCAGACACCACCTGTATGACCCTGAAAAACACACTTAACCTCTTCCAGCCTCAGTTTCCTCATTTGTAAAATGGGGATAAAATAGCACTTCCCTCAAAGATTAAAGCACAATACACCTTTTCATCCCATTCGTATTCATTGGTATGATGACTGATCATTTACTTCTCTCATAGTTTTTTCTTCTGTTTTTCCTTTCCCCTCTCTTTATAACTTTTCCCTCCTCAAAAATCTATTTTACTTCTGAACACAACCTCTCTTAATCTGTCCTCCTTTCATCACTCCCTCATCTTTTCTTATCCTCTTTCCTTCCTACTTCTCTGTTTGATAGTGGAGGAAAGCTAGAATAAGTCCCTCTCCTAAGTCTTTAAGAGGTTTCAGAGAAATGGACCAGCATATAAAACTGCATAGTGGGACGACATTTTGTTGAGAGGGCAGTTCCTAGGCAAAGTCCATTAGGACATATATCGGTAAGCATAAATATTCCAATTGAAGACACCCAAAACACCACCATTGAGTGGATCCAAAACTTGCTTGGAATCCAAGTACCCTATTGTCATTCAACATCTCTGAAGTCAGACAATTTCCAGCCACATCAAGCTAGGATAAAACAATAGTAATCAAGGTTTCAAAGACATAATAAAACATTTTCCTACAAATCAATGCATTCACATTTCTCAATGGATTCTAAATGCTTAGCAGTCTTATTAACCTGACCTTATTGAATAAAACTGTGCTCTCCAATGTCACCAAAGATCTTTTTATTACTTAATTTAAAGGCTTTTCCACTTAATCTTCACCCTTCTTGACCTCTCTGTAGCATTTCACTTTGTTCATCCATTTCTATCACCTAGATTCACTCTCCTCTAGTTTCTCATGACACTTCTTTCTTCTGATTCCTATCCCACCTGTCTCACTGATCTTTCTTGCTGTCCTTTGCTGGTTCTTCATCCTGGTAACAACTGCTATCCATGGATATCTTCCAAAGACTCTATTCTGCACTCTCTTCTCTTCAATCTGTACCCTAGGTCACTGGATGAGTTCATTAGTTCCAAGGGGTTCAAAATCATCTCCCTTCAAATATATCCCATATCTATATATTCAGTTGTGATCCCTCTTCTGAGCACTTGTTTAAGATCATCAACTGAACATTTGGACATTTTGAACTGGACATCCTGCAGGCATCTCAAACTTCTTTACACAAATAAAGGACAATCTAAATAATTGGAGAAACTCCTCTTAGATTGGCTGAACCAATATAATAAAATGACAATACTAACTATATTAATTTACTTATCTAGCACCATAACAATCAAAGTACCAAAGACTCACTTATTAGAACTAGGAAAATAATAGTACAATTGATGTATAAGAACAGAAGGTTAAGCATATCAAGGGAATTAATTGGGAAAAACGGGATGGTAGATCTGGCATCTAAAAAACTCCAGCTGTAGGACAAAGTAATGGTCATGAAAACAATTGAGTACTAAGTAAGAAATAGAATGGCTCATCAGTTGAATAGATGAGAAATACAATATACAGAATCAAATGAATATAGACACCTAGTTTTGGATAAGCCAAGAGATCTCAGCTACTTGGTCAAGAGCACATTATTTACAAAAACTGTTAGGAAAACTGAATAGTAGCCAGGCAGAAAATAGGCATACACAAACAACTTCTGACATATACCATGATAATCTCCAAATGGACATGTGATTTGACAAAAAGAATGACATCATAACATCTCTGAGATACTACCTCACAAAATAAATCTATCAAAATTGGCAAAGATAATGAAAATAGAAAGGCACAAATGTTGTAGAAGCTGTGGGAAAAGCAATACATTAATGCACTGTGTGGAACTGTGTACTGGTCTTGCCATGCTCAAAAGTAATTGGAATTATGACCAAATAACTTGCATAGCTTTTGACCAAATGATAAGGCTACTAGCTCTATAGAGATCGACAGTTCTAAAGAATGAGGGGAAAACATATACATAAAAATGTTTATGTAAGTTTTTTCTGTTGGAAAATCTGGAAACCGAGAGCATGCCCATCAATTGGATAATGGAAGAAACTAGCTATGCATGACACACATATAAATATACACACATATATACACACAAATACACACACATGTGTGTGTGTGTATGATTGACATACGTTTGTGCTGTAAGAAATGGTGAAAAGGGCACATTCCTTGACAAATCTGGGAAGATTAGCATGAACTGATAATAAGTGAAGTGAAAACAACTAAGAAAACAATTCATGCAACAAGACAATCTAAAAGATTTAGGAACACTGGTCAACACAGTGTTGAACCACAACTCCAGTGGACACATGATAAAGCACATTACCCATTCCCAGATAGGGAGTGAATTTATTGAGAGTACAGATTGAGGCATATGTTGTTTGTTTGTTTTTTATACAGTCAATATAGGAATGTGTTTTATTTCTGAACATGTTTTAACAGATTTTGTTTTTCTTGATTTCTCAGTGAGAAGGAGGGGTAGAAAGGAAAGAGAGATAGAAAGAGGGAAAGAGAGAGAGAGGGAGGGAGGGAAGGAGGGAGGAAGGGAGGGAGTGTAGACCTGAAAATAAAATAAAATTGAATTAAAAACAAGAGAAGAGTTCAAGTGACTTGCTCCAGGTTACAAGGTCAGAGGAGGGACCCATGTCGGTTCTATATCTAATATGCTTCAATGTCTATAAGAATAACTAGGTATATGTATGTGTGTATACATGTATATATGCAATGATAAGTTTTCATTTCAAAAAATTATTTATGATAAATACCGCATGTTGTGTTGAGAGCCATCCTTTTCTTTGCTTCATTGTAAATTTTCTTTGTTCTCGCTGTGCAATTTTTACTTTGTTCTCTTTTTCACCCTTCCTCTCCTCACCCCAGAAGGCTACACTCAAGTGTGGATATATTACTATATATTTATAGATATATACATATATATGTATACACATGCACATACGTGGACATATATGTATACATACACGCAGCACACAAGCATATACACACTTATATGTAGACATGTGTAGATGACTACACACGTACACAAATATACACACACGTATACACATATAAGCATATGTACACACACATATACTTTCCCTAACAAATTGTACTCCTGATCTTTGTTTTTGTTTGTCCATATCTCTTGTTTCCTATCCCTCCTGACTCCTTTACTTTACTTCTACCTGCTACCTTGCCCTTGCATTGCTTAGCTTATTCCTCTCCAAGGATCCCTCCCCTATGCTCCAATTCCCATAAATCTAAACACCTTTCAGAAGTCCCCTATAACCTATTCCCTCACCTTCCTCTCTAAAATTCCCTCTCTTATCCTCCCATTCCCACTGATCTAAGCACCCTTCTGTACCTCCCCTTTACCTATTCCCTCGTCCTCCTCTCTAGTGATCCCTCCTTTGTCCTCGCAGCTCCCTAGCCCCTTACAATTTGGTTTCTTCTGAATTTAGAAGACTTTTATACTCATATATATATATATATATATATATATATATATATATATATATATGTGTGTGTGTGTGTGTGTGTGTGTGCGTGCACGTGTGTGTGTGTGTGTATTATTCTCTTTGAATGGTTACCAGAACTACAAGCCTTCTTTCCCCATCTAATTACTCCGTATTAATTCTTCCTCTTGCACCTAATTTATATAAATTATTTCTAGTTGTTCCTAAATGGTTCTATTTTTTAAAGTCACATCATACGCAGGTCTACCCCAATCTTTCTTAAAAACCATCCAATTACTAACGACAATTTTGGACATATATGCATTTTACATATATAAAAAGTAAACAGTCTATCCTTATTGAATCCCTTTTAATCAATCTTGGGTATGTATCTTATGTTTCCCATGACTCTTGTATATCAAGTCTTCTATTAAGTTCAGGTTTTTTGTTAACAAAGCCTCGAAAGTCTGACAGCTGATCCAATGTCCCTTCTTTCATTCAGGATTATGCTTAACTTTGCTGGGTATGATAATTTTGACTGGATCCCAAGTTCTTTTGCTCTTTGATATATAGTGTTCTGAGACCTGCAGTTCTTTAGAATCTCCTCTGCTGGGTCTTGTGTTATTCAAATTTTGCACTGTCATATTTGAATTGATTTTTCCTTCATGCTTTTAATAGTTTATCCTTGAGACAGGGTTTTCAGAATTTACCTATAATATTCCTATGAACTTTCCTTGTAACATCTCTTTCAAGTGGTGTTCGATGAACTTTTTCCTATTTCTTCTCCCCACCCAACTTGTTCTAATGCTTCAGGAAAATTTTCTTTAATAATTTCTTGTATTATTGAATCACAACTCTCTTTTTGATCATAACTTTCAGGGAAGGGAGTCTGTTTATTCTTATGTTTTCTCTTCTTGATCTGTTCTCCAGATCAGTTGTTTTTCTTATAAGATGTTTCACTTACTCTTCTATTGTTTCATTCTTCATATTTTGTTTATTGATTTCTTGATCTCTTATAACTTCACTGGCTTCATCTTGCCTAATTCTAATTTTCAAAGTGTCATTTTCCATGGCTTGCAACCAATTCATATTGTTCTTGGAGGCATTGAATGTAGGACTTTTGAGTTTATTACCTTCTGTTTATATGTTTTGATCTTCCTTGTCACCAAAGTAAAATTCTATAGTTTGATTTTCCCCACTGTTTGCTCATTTTCCCAGCCAATTACTTGATTTTTAAGCTCCTTGCTAAGGTAGGTCTCTCCTTCCAGTGTGGAAGGTGGACTATTCCAAGCTTCAGGGATTTTGTTCAGCTGTTTTCAGAGATATTTCTAGGGGCCTGTAAATTTTCACTTCTTCCAAGGTTGTATGATAAAAGGATAGGTGTTTACTCCCCTCCTTGTCTGTTCTCTGGTCTATGAGTGACTACAGGCACTCTTTTCTGTCTTGGAACTGTGAGGAGCATTCCCTCTCCACCGCTACTACAGGTTCTGCCATGAAACACCCTTCCTTACTCCAGGACCATCACCCAGGACTGTGACCTGCGACAAAGTAAGGGCAAAGCAAGACAACCCTGCCTTGGTGCCAGCAAAGAAATCCCTGCAATCCCCCTCTTATCAGCCACTTCATATTCCCATCATCTGTGCGCTGTGAGCTCTGGAAGTAGTCACTGCCACTGCCTCCACCTCTGCCTCCACCACGCTGAGGCTGGGGTTTGGACCTTGCTCCTCTCTCACCCAGGTCAGAAAGACCTTTCCTACTGACTTAATTTTCAGAATTTGTGTGCTGAGGAGTCTGGAATCTGACATAACTTCCAGTGATTGAGGGCCCTGAGGCCTTGTTCTGGACTTGCTTGTGCTGGTATGGCCAGCAATGAACTGAGCTCCTATCCCAGTTCAGAGCAAGAGACTTTTTGTGTTGACTTTCCAGGTAGTCTTGACTGGAAATTTGTTTCACTCTGTCTCTTTGTGAGCTCTGTTGCTCTACAGTTTGTTTAGAGTCATTTTTTACAGGGGTTTTAGAGGGGTTTGTGGGGGGCAGCTCAAGAGAGTCCCTGCTTTTTCTCCATCATCTTGGATCTGCATCCCTGATGGAGGGAAATACAATCTAACACAACATGACTATTATGGAAGCCTTTTGCAAAACTACACATATATAGCCTATATTGAATTGTTTGCCTTCTCAGTGGGGATGGGTGGGGAGCGAGGAAGGAAAAGGAATTGGAACTGGAAGTTTTAGGAAGAAATACTGAGAATTGTTTTTGCATACAACTGGAAAATAAGAAATACAGGTCATGGAATATAGAAATTTATCTTGCCCTACAGGACAAGAGAGAAGATGGGAATAAGGAAAGTTATGGGTGTGACAGAAGGGAGGGCAGATTGGGGGAAAGGGTAATTAGAATGCAAGACATTTTGGGGTGAGGGAAGGGTAGAGATGGAGAGAAAATTTGGAACTCAAAATTTTGTGGAAAAGAATGTTGAAAACTAAAAATAAGTAAATATTTAAAAAGATTCTGGATCTCCTTTTCTAAGTGGTTACTTTCTTTTCATAATCTCATTTTTCTTTGATTACTTTTCTTTTTAGTTTTTCCTCCATCTCTCTTAATTGATTTTTAAAGTTTTTTTACTGTTCTTCAATAAATTCTTTTTGGGCAGGTAACCATTTGATGTTACTCTTTGGAGGTTTCTTTGCTTCAATATCCTCTTCTGAAGATGAAACCTGGTTTTGTCTATTCCCATAATACCTTTCTATGGTTGGATTCTTTCTCCTTCATGCATCTTTTTTATTTTTAAATAGCTTATTTTCTGTTGGGAACTTCTAGCCCCAGGTTAAGGTTCTTCCTGCCCTAGATCTTAGTTTTTCCCTCTAGCTTGGAAGCAAATTCAAACTACTGGCCTCATGTTAAGTGCCCACAACTAGGAGCTTTCTGCCCCACTGCTTCTGCGCTCATCAAGACATATGCTGGTTCCTTCTTCTCCTGGCTGCTCTCCACAGCACAGGTGGGTCCGGGGTTCCTTGACCATAGAGGTTCCCTTGCTCTTTTGTAGCTCAGACACCCAAGTCTTCTCACTCTCACAGGAATAAAAGTTCCCATGGGTGGGGCCCAGGCAGTCTCCCAACCCAGTTAATCACAGGACTTGCCCCTTGTTGCCAAAGCCTATTCTAGCAGGGAGGTATTTACTCTTCACAAACATCAAACCTTTTCTAGGAATTTTTCTTTTCATCTAGAATTATTCCAGGAAGACCCCTGTTATGCTTCTATTCTTATTTATTTTACTCACACTTGGTTTGCCTTAAGGTGCTATTTTATCTCTTTTGTGGAAAAAATCTTGAGAGAGCTTGGAAATTTCTGACCTACTCTCCCATCTTCCCAGAATCCTTTCCCTGATCATGTATATTCTTAGTTTATGGACACGTGAAAACCCAGACAAATTTTACTGATATTATTGAAGTTCAGAGTGCTGGGGTTCCCACAATACCAACTTTCCAGGTCCTGCTCAAATGAATTCCACACAAGCCTTCCTAAAGCTGAAGAAAAACAAAGTTTATTAAAGATTCACTATGTTGGGGGAAAAAATGAGAGAGATACAAGAAAAGCATGAAAAACGGGTCAATACCTTGATAAAGGAGACCCAAAAAAATGCTGAAGAAAATAACACCTTGAAAAATAGGCTAACTCAATTGGCAAAAGAGGTTCAAAAAGCCAATGAGGAGAAGA
>CM053771.1:4620157-4717982 GCA_028658325.1 Potorous gilbertii | reverse complement strand
GGAATAAAATGCACACTCATTTTGGTATGAAAATTTATCTTACAATACAGGAAAGTAGGGGAGAAGGAGATAAGCAGGGTGGGGGGGATGATGGAAGGGAGGGCAATGGGAGGAGGGAGCAATTTGAAGTCAACACTCGGGGAGGGACAGGATCAAAACAGAGAATAGAAGAAATGGGGGGCAGGGTAGCATGGAGGGAAATATAGTCAGTCTTACACAACACGACTATTATGGAAGTCATTTGCAAAACTACACAGATGTGGCCTATATTGAATTGCCTCCCTTCCCAAGGGAATGGGTGGGGAAGAGGAATGGGGAGAAGTTGGAACTCAAAGTTTAAGGAACAACTGTTGAGTATTGTTTCTGCTACAAGGAAATAAGAAATACAGGTAATGGGGAATAGAAAGTTATCTGGCCCTACAGGACAAAAGAGAAGATGGGGACAAGAGAAGGGAGGGATGATAGAAGAGAGGGCAGATTGGTGATAGTGGAAATTAGAATGCTCAGTATATTGGGGAGGGGGGAGGGGACAAATGGGGAGAAAATTTGAAACCCAAAATTTTGTGAAAATGAATGTAAAAAGTTATATAAAAAAATTTATTTAATAAAAAAAATACAGAGAAGACTGAGGGAAGAATCCAAGTGTCTCCAAAGTAGTCTGGGGCCACACAGATGGTTTTGATTGAGGTCAGCCTGGAATGTAGAACAAGTCCAGGGAGGTTCTTGATGGGACTGGGGTAATTAGTGATGTAATTAAGGTTGGAAAACAGCTGGAGTCAATTGGGAAGTATCAGATAATGGAAGGCTTGGGAAGGAAGCAGGTGGGGCAATCCAGAGATAACAGAAAATCGAGGGCCAGACTAAGTTAAGAGGAACAGATTTGAGTATGAAAGGTCAGATTCAAGGGGAGTTCAGGGAGGTTCCCAGAGTCTGCACTCCATCAATATAGGCCTTGGAAAATTTCTGGAGAAGGGAACAGATTCTGGAAATCCTGAAGATAAATGGATCATAGCAAACCTAATGAGACTGTCAAGAGGATCTGGGTTGTAACAATCACCTTGCAAATGGAGTTTAATCCAGTGAAATGACCTGGGGGAACCCTTGTTCCCTGGGAGACAATCTTTCCTCTGGTGATTTTGATTCCTGTACTTTGCCTCCTGGTCCTCTTCCGCCTAGTACTGCTGCAGAGTACAACTGTCCCAAACTCTTCCCCACCCTATCTCTATCAGAGATCCCATTCTCATGCTACTTTTAGTGGAATAAATATTCTATGGTTCCATGTGATTTAGGTTAGGTCAATTTTTCCTTTCAAAGTAAAACTGTCCTCTACTTTTAAATGACTCAGAAGATCAAGCTTAGGGAACTGAGAGTTCAGGGAACTGAACAGAGAGCTTCCTGCACTTATTGGCCACCTAAGAACAAAAATGACTGGAACATCAAGGGCAGGAGCCCTCAGGCTTCTGACTATACACCAACATTACAACCAGCACAAGCACAGGAAAGTTGGGCCCAGCTGAAACCAGACTGAATCCTGGGTGAATAGCCTTTCCTCCTCTGACCGCCTTTCCCTTCTATGGTTGAATACCACTACTTCTGTGGACTGAGATGAATGAAGAGTGTCTCATGTCATTCTCCTTTAAAACACAAGGTACTAGTCTGGCCTGAGCTAGAGCTCACATTTGATAAGACCTCATCTTGTAGGGTTTGCCTTTATTCCCAACCCTCATGAGGGTGAGGCTTGGGCAACCATTCCCCTCCTAGTGCCATGGTACCCATAATCACACTGTCCTCTGCCCAGCTATTGCCTAACAGACTTCCTCATTTCCACCATCCAAGGAAGTATTCTTGCCTAAGGTGAAAACATTCTTTGTTGCATCTTTGGGAAGGATTCTCTTTGAGCCTCAAAGAAAAGCTGGGAGTAGAGGGATATAGGAAATCACGATGCCCTCTTGTGGTGGGTGCCTGATCCTTCTAGAAGTGGTCAAGTGTGCAGAGCTGTTCTAACTTTTCCCCCAAATCAAAAAGACTGTTAAAGTTCTAGAAAACTGGACTGGAAATATAGGGATCTTTGTACTTTGAATATTTTAATAGCACTAAGGATGTGGTGGGCACTCTGAGATTGTGGAGGCAGGTTATAAAATAGAATCAAAGAGAGGGAGGCTTCTTGACCTGAGAGCGCCCAGTAGGATCCTCAAGACTCAATAGTTTGAACCCACACAGCACATAGTGTTGGCAAAGTATTCCAGATATATTATACAATTTGACCTTCACGACTCAGTAAAGGAAGAGGTACTTTATCCCCATTTTACAAATGAGGAAACTGAGCCTGGGAGCAGTTAAGTGCCTTGTCCAAGACCTCAGAGGTAATAAGTGCCTGAAGCACTTTTTCCTAACTCCAAATCTGATGCCCAGCATGATCATCCCATTCTTCTAGATCCACTCTCCATCCTCAAATTTCATGGCATTTCTTCCTCCAAGTTCTTCAGTTATCTTTTTGAATATTTCAAAGTATGTATTTATATGGATGTGGTGTGTGTGTGTGTGTGTGTGTGTGTGTGTGTGTGTGTGTATCTCCAGCCCTTATTTCTTCCTTGAGTTCTAGCCAAGAGATTCCTCTAGCCATAATGACACTAGTGGCCCAAATTCTGGTTTTGAATGGAGGCATAGGGCCTTCTTATCTCAGACTTATTCACGGCCACATTCCTCCTTATGTGGGATCCCATCTAACATTTTCATCCATCTCCCTCAAAGTGCAGGAAAGTTTCTAGCCAGCTGCTCCTTTCTGTTCAATTGCCATTTCTCTTTATCCATAATGAGTTTTCATTGGGGAGCTCATATTAATTAACATTAATTGCTGATGGTAATTTGTATTTGGGGAAAAAGTTCTCTCTGAGATCTCCCTGGTTCTACCTGCTGACAATGTCATACACATCTTTTGCAAGTGACATGCTAAACATAGCCCCCAGTGGGAGGAAGATGGGAAAGGGGCCAGATCTACTCAAGGAATCAAGACCCTATAATTTGGGGCTCTGCTTTACATACTCCTGCCCACTGACATATCAATTGCCCCTGCCATGCCTGATGCTCCAGAAGCTGAGACCAGTCAGGTGAGTTACATACTATGTCTCAGTCTCAGACACAAGGATTTTCTGTTAGGAAGGAGAGAGTATCCTTTAAGAGAATAAAGAGCAGAACCTGCTATAAGTTTCCTACAAGATGGGGGCAGAGAACTGAATGTAAAGGAAGACTTTGGAACAATACTTAGGCTTTCACCCCAGCATTCAAAGCTGATAATCTATTTCTTTTCCTTCTTTGGAACTCAGTTCAGGGCTGTCTCTCTCTCTCTCTCTCTCTCTCTCTCTCTTTGCTGAAACTTCTCTGATGCTTCTGTCTCTCAACCCTTCCTCTTCTTTCTGTTATACAATTTTAAAGCACAATTCTAGTTTTTACTTTCAAATCATTTTGTTTTGTAAAGCCTCAGGCTCATTGATGTCAAGTTAGAAAGGATTTCAGAGTTCCTTTAGTCTATTGCCCTCCTTTGAGAGAGTAAGAGACTTGTTGCCATATACACACTGAAACAGTATGAGAAATACTGTTATTTATATGAGGAACATTCATATAAAATATAAGAAAAATGAATGTCTGTAAAATAAAATATGAATATCTACAACATACCAGAAGATTATTGTCTGGCTATCTAATGAGCTGTCATGTATTTTGGTTTCTATATAGGTGATTAGTCAGGGAATTCCTAAACGACTCTGAGTTTATAAGGAGGGGAGCCTTTACTTAGACTTTTAATGACATCTTTCTATCACTAATTTCTACAGGATCTCTTCTTTTGTGAAAGCCACCCTCATTCTGGCTTATCAAAGTGAGTCAAGAGAATAATCTCTGAAGGATTGTATTCAGTTTTTCTAGGTAGGTTTTTCTTGATTGTAATCGTAATTGTTTTGTCTTCCACAATATCATATTATAAGTTTTCTGCTCCTTTAACAAGAAGGTTGCCAAATCTAGGGTGATTGTGACTGTGTTATTTCAATGGATTCTATCTGGCACCTTGCAATATTTTCTCCTTGACCTGGCATTTCTGGAATTTGCCTATAAAATTCCTGGGAATTTTCATTTTGCCATCTCTTTTAGGAGGTCATTGATGGATTCTTCCCATTTGTATTTTACCCTCTGAAACTAAGATATCAGGGCAGTTTTCTTTAATAATTTCTTGAAATATGATGTGTAAGCTCTTTGTGTAATCATGACTTTCAGATAGCCTAATAATTCTTAAATTGTATGTCCTCTATTTTCTTTTTCCTCTTATCTACTCTCCAAGTGGATGAGATGTTTCTGATGAGATATTTCACATTTTCTTCTATTTTTATTCTTTTTGACTTTCTTTTATTGTTTCTGGAGGTCTTATGGAGTTGTTAACTTCCACTCTCAATTCAAATTTTTAAGGAATTATTTTCTTCAGTAAGTTTTTGTATCTCTTTTTTTACATGTGATAAACTGATAGCTAGTGCATTTCTACAGGAAATCAAATACACATAAATATGCATAAAGCAAACCTTGATATTGTTAAGAGACCAGAAGATCTTTGACCTCTGATTCTATATTTACTTCAGGCTGAAGAGGATCTGCCTGATGTAATCCAGCTGCCTGCACAGTGACACCTGTTTGTTTATGTGTGTTTCTAAAGGTACACTTTGCTTAGTTCATTAGAATCCTTGAGAGCAGGGCTAGTTCCCCTATATTCTTGTACACTTAGTGCTTAGCTTTGTTCCTCGTACATAAATAGATATTTTATAAACTGATTCATTAAAGCTATTTGATTGATTCCCAATGCTGGTTTAAAAGAGTGTCTTCAAAGCACCTCCAGGAAGTTGTGTTTGATAATCCTGAGACCACAGGTCTCCCTTCTGTCCCAGGATGGCCATTGGGAGCTCTCACTTATGGCAAGACTGCAGTTGCAGGGATAATTGTTTGAATATGTCACAAAAAAGGAGAGTTTGAAAGAATAGGATCCTACCCCTAACACTAGCTGCCTGCCCTGCAGGGCGAATCATATGAGAACAACTCTACGAAGACCTGAAGGAGACGTTCTCAACCGAATCATCTAAGTGAAACCAAGGGGTGAGAGCAATACTCACAAAGGCTCACAGATTCTGTTTTTCTATAGGTCTCTCTGACTCTGGTGCCATTTCTTCTCCTTAAAACAACAAGAATATGAATATGAATGAAAAAATTATGAGTATCATCTTCTTCTCCCAGACAGGAATTGGAGTCCTAGGGAATTCTTTTCTTACCTGTCTCTTCATCTTCACATATCTCAGTGGACATAGTAGGAGACCCATAGACACTATTCTCACCCAACTCACTTTGGTCAACTGCTTAGTTCTTCTCCCTAAAGGGATCCCTCAGATAATGGCAACTTTGGGCTTGAAGAATTTCCTTGATGACATTGGCTGTAGAATTATCTTCTACCTCCAGAGAGTATCCAGGGGTCTTTCCCTCACCATGACTTGCCTGCTGAGTGTCTTTCAGGCCATCACCATAACTCCTCCCAGTTTCAGTTCAGTAGAGCTTAAAGTCAGAGCTCCAAAGTACATAATTCCCTCCAGTCTTTTCTTGTGGACTTTCCACCTACTTTTAAATGTCTTCATTGCTTTGGGAATGAAAGGACCAAGGCACCCTGGGAACAGAACTGAAATTCAACATTTTGAATATTGTTCTTACTTATCTGCTCCAAGATATCAAGCTATTCTGCTTTCAATTATATTCTCTTTTCCTGATGCTGTGTATATTGGACTCATGACCTTTGCCAGTGGCTACATGGTATTTCTGTTATATAGACATCATAAACAACATAAACAAATTCACATTTCTTCCATTTCTGCCAGAACCTCTCCTGAGATCAGGGCCACCCAAACCATCCTACTGCTGATGAGTGCCTTTGTCTCCATTTACTCACTCAACTCCATCTTCACGGCATATATGCATTTTAGGAAAACTTCAGTCTGGCTGACACAGACTTCTGCCTTCCTGACTTTGAGTTTCCCAGCTGTTAGCCCCTATTTACTGATCAGCAATGACTCACAAGTTTCCAGGTACTGCTATGCCCTTTGCAGAAAGAAAAGACCACATTCAGGCCTATCAGCAGATTAGTAATATCTGCTTAGGATGGCCCTATAGAAACTCCAAGTAGAAGAGAGCAATGAAACCTGAATCTGTCTCTTGATATTGATCTTCCCTCCCATTTACCAGAAGCAGGTAAAGCTTGAGGTGATTGGTCCTTGGGGCAGGAATGAACAAACTCAGACTGATGGTTCTTTGGGCTATTATCCCTAATGGAATCCCTAGAATCCCAGAATATCATATGGAGAGGTAGTTACTCCTAAGCCTATACCCCACAGAAATCAACAAAAGGAAAAGAACTTGTGTCTACAATAATATCTGTAGTTGTTTATTTCATGATAACCTAAATTGAAATCTAATGTACTTTCATCCCTATTGAGGAATGACAAAACAATTGTAGCATAATATTGTAATTAAATATTCTTGTACAAAAAGAATTCACAAAAGATACAATTTCAGAGGATATTGAGAAGACCTCCATGAAATGATTCAGGTGAAAGGAAACAGAATCAGATCCATTGACTTAATTATAGAGAAAATTGTTTTGAAAGACTTTACATCTAGTCCAGAAGATCAAAAATGAATTATGTCACACTTCTCTTACCAAAGAGGTGAGGAATTTAAAAAAAAAGTAGGAAAAATACATTTTTAGACATGGCCAATACAGGAATTTCTTTTGCTACCAAATGTATTTAAGTATTTAAGGCATTGGTTTTCAGAGTCTGAAAAAAATTTCTCATTGGTGCTGAGGTTCATGGCAGTGATAGATAAATAAAAGAAAAACAAACAAACTATTATGGTACCCAGGAGTTGGGGGATTTAACAATAATAAAACAAAATACAAAAATAAAATTTTTCAAAGAAATGGATGTTCCTAAGAAATCTTATACAGCTTTATAAATAAAAATACCATGTAAAACAATTCTAACAATCTGTCATGCACACACAGTTTGAAAACCTTTTGAGAACAATCCTTGTTCATGAAACAAATAGTTCCTTTTCGAATAGATTCATTTGATCAACGATGTTTGCACATATAACCACAAGGTGGCAGCATGACCTACTACTCTTCCACGTTTAACTAGAAAACTCCATTTGGGATTCCCAACTCCTTCTCACCCCATGCGCCACCCAACTCTGTAGTTCTGCAATCCAACCCACTGGGGCAGGAAGTGCCAAGCTTTCCAAAGGTTCTGGGAGTGGGCAACCTTCCGTCCATCACTCAGGTTCACTTCTCTGGATGGCTACATTCACTGTTTCATCAGTCTAGGTCCAAATTAACTCTCCAATCCAAACTCACTGGTCATTTTCTTCTTCCTATGTGAACTTTCCGTATTTGTTAATTGGGCGAGAACTAGGATGGTGTGTCCCCCCCCTTGACCCCCAGGGATTGTCTCCCCAGGGAGACCCAGGGTCTGGGATACCTGTTGCAGACTGCAGTACTCCCCCCTGCTCTTGACCCCCAGGCCTCTTCCTCATAGAGACCCCAGGATCTTGGTTGACTGATGCTGGGAGCAGTCCTCCCCTCTATCCCCACATCTCTCCCCAGAGACTGTGTCTGGGGTGCCTGTCCAGTCCCCTCTCAACCCTTGGGTCTTTCTCCCCAGAGAGTCTGATAGTCTCATGTGCCTATGCAGTTCCCCCCTGTAACCCAGATCTCTCTCCTAAGAGAGACCCAGGTCTGGGGCACCTTCAGACGAATGAAGTCCCCTCTTACTCCTCTTCATACCCCTAGGGGCCCTCTCCCCAGTCAGGGGAACCCAGGAGTCTGGGGCACCTGGAGCCAAGTTGTATTAGGAAGCATCCTAGCACACCCAGGATGCCATGCTAGCACAGGTTCTTTTATATGCTTTGCTAAAGTAAAGCAACTTTTAAGGGGTCAACAATCTTACTTTAATGAGAAAGAAGTAAATACAAGCAGAGAAATTAGCACAGAGATTCAAATAGACAGGGCTCCTATTGTCTGAATAAAGTGATATGGGAGATCACCAGCATCTCAGCGCCGTGTGCAGACAGAGAGATAGATAGATAGATAGATGATAGAGAGATAGATAGATAGATAGATGATAGATAGATAGATGGATAGATAGATAGATAAGTAGATGGATAGATAGATGGATAGATAGATAGGTAGATAGATAGATAGGTAGATAGATAGATAGATAGATAGATAGATAGATGGATGGATGGATAGGTAGATCGATAGATAGATAGATAGATAGATAGATAGATAGATAGATAGATAGAGGATAGATAGATGATAGATAGATGATAGATAGATGGATAGATAGATGATAGATAGATAGATGGATAGATAGATGGATAGATAGATAGATGATAGATAGATAGATAGATATAGATATATGTCTCACAACCTACACAGCTGTGAATCACCCTTCCGACTGCTTTCAATTTAGCCTGAGCCTAGGAAACCAAACCCCAAAAAGAAAACAAAAATCCCTCTTTCTTCTTAAACTCCACCCCTCCTGCATCTTGGCCTTTACAGTCTAACACTGAGCCCTTACGATCTACACTGGTGAACAAACATGAGATTGTTATGGCTCTGGATCCTGGCAGAAATAGAGGCATTAACATCCCTTAAGAAATACATCAGATCAACGTAATTCCCATAACAGTAAGAAAGGAATAATCAAAACATTAACACATACTAAGCTTCACAGTTCCAAAATAGGTAACATAACTCATTACCAGGGTGGCCACATGACTTTAAACAAATACAAAAGTATAAAACTTCAGAGAACTCAACATAGTCAATTCAAAACAAAATGTTCAAATAAAGTCCTCTTAGGGGTGTGTCCTCCCCATTCTGTCGTTGCAAACTTCTACTTGGCGCTCTCAGGTTCAAAAAGTCCAAGTCTTAACACTGCTCCAGCCTCCAGCTTCCAAGTTCTGAGGCCTAGCTGGGTGACAAAGCCCATAGGGTGGGTCCCTGGGGGTTACAGCACCTCCCCCATCCCACCATATGCATTGATAATTCAGTTGTTACTGTTAATATAACTTAACTTCTTAATGGGAAGATCTTCCCTACCCTTTAATGGGACTGGGATGATTCCTAGGAAGACCCACACCTTTTGTTCATTTTCTAATAATGTACTACTTCTCAAGGGTTGTGAGGATGCCATCTGGCACTAAGAAATGCATAAACACTATGAGGTGTGGTTTTACTTTGGCGCTTATTGACTAGTGATGTTTCGAAGTGTTTGGCCAGATGAGACTCTGGGACGCCAGTAAGCCCCCCCCCCCCACCTCCAGCTTTGAAAACACAGATTTTGCTGCTTCCCTCTCTGATAACTTTGTATGTATGGTTAGATCTGTCAATCTATGATCAGTTTGGAAGAAGTATCTATTGGTTTGGATTTCTCTATATTTTCTCTGAAGTTCAGGGTGCTTTTTCCTCTGAAATAAGTGAATGATGCATGTGCTTGATTAAAGAAAATTGTTAACCCCTCAAAGGTGGCCTTTCCTTTTATAAGTGTAGATCTAAGAACCTGAGATAACAGCTCTCCCTGTGTATGTTGGGGTGTTTACTGATACACCATAGAAAACTCCAGCCCCTAGATCCCAACTCATGCCAGGGTGACGCAGGAGGAAAGCATATTCACTGCTTTTGCATTACTGCAAAGTTTTTATGAGCTCTGGGGTTCCTCCTTCTGCAGGTCCAGGAGCAGACAGCTCCCAGCTCCTGTCTGGGTTCATGTGTAGTCACCTCTGTCTGCTCCATGTTCCACATCACAGGGGAAAGGACTGCTCCATTCCAAACTCTTTCTGCTCCTGCCTGGGTCCAGGCACTGCAGGTTCCAGGACTCCTTCAGACACCCAATTCTGGAGAAGATCATCCTCCTCAACTCTTATAAGGGGAGGAGCTGGTCTGGGTTCTGGGCATAACACACTTCCAGATTCTCCCCTGCTCCACCACAGTCTGGGGTGGAACTACTCCACTCCAGCCCTGGCTCTGGCCATCCTCAACTCCCATAGAACTTGTTTTCTTGCCACAGTCACTACTGAAACATGTCTCCTCATGAGTGCTAATGTAGAGAGGGGGAAGGAGAGATTGTCTCCCTGGGGCCCTGCTCTGGACCCCTGGGAAACCCTTCCTGCTACTGTTGTTTGCTTAGTTTGTATCAGGTTACTGCTGCTACTGGGGCTCCACAAAACCACTGCCACCACAGTTACAAAAAGCAACAAAATAGTTGGGCCAAAAACTACCCCAGTTCCCCAAAACCCCATACTTTCATTTAGTCTGCATAGATGCTGCTGGCTATATCAAATATATTAGCAAGCATCCTAGCATACCAAGATGGCCTGCCAGTACAGCTCCCTTTTTCTTTTTTCACTAAAGGAAAGCAACTTTCAAGGGGTCAACAATCTTATTTTAATTAGGAAGCAGTAAATACAAGCAAATAAATTAGCAGAGATTCCCCAGACAAGGCTCTTACTGTTGAAGGAAATTAATATAATAACCTACCTACACCACAATTGGCTCCTCAGAGTCTAGTCCAGGGAATCCAAAGGTGCCTCTCATGAGTCAGTCCCCAAAGCAAAATGTCAACCTCCCTGTGTATATAGTTTTCAACTAATAGTCTCAGAGCCAGAAGGTATCACAACCTATGTGACTCAGCATACATGTGAATTACTCATCAGACATTTTCAATTTAGCCTAAGACTAGGAAACTGAACTCCAAAAAGAAAATGACAAAAATCGCACTTTGCAATCAGGGTGCAGTTCACCCCAAACATGTATGCCCCACAGGGGTTTCCCTCTCCCCAGCAGGAAAACACAGGGATTTGGGGCACCTGGATGGGAGTCTAGGTTTCACTGGCCAGAATATAGTGTATCTTCAACCTAGTGCAGTCTTCCCCACCTTGGACTCTGAATTTTCTCTCCACAGAGAGGCCTCGTGGTCTGGAGTTCCTGGGCAGTCCCGCCCTTGAACAAGGGTCCCTGTCACCGGACCCTTGCCCTCTCTCAAAGACAAGGGATCCCTGGGGTCTGGGTTGCCTGAGGAGGAGTGAAGGCACCCCTGGACCCCTGGATTCCTCTCCCAGATTGGTTAACTCATTGGTCTAAGGCACCTGGAGCAAGTCCAGTCCCCCTCCATGAGTTCCTAGGTTCTTCTCTCTTCCCAAAAAGGGAAACATGGTGTCTGGAATGACTGCACCTGAGCTTTAAGCACAGGTAGAGTGGGGTTGTTGTATGTTTGTTTATTTTTCCTGGAGTTCAGTTTCCCAGGCTCAGTCAAATGATAGACATCTGAAGGATACCCTTTGTAATTCACAGATGTGCTGAGTCAGTTTGGATTGTGATACCTTCTGCCTCTGAGCTTATTAGTTGATATATATATATATATATATATATATATTGGGGAGGTTGGCATTTTGCTTTTGGGAGAAGGACCTGTTGATTCCCTGGGGAGTACTTGGAGCAGCCATTTGTTAAGGGCCCCTGACTACTCAGATGTTGGTGTTTTTTCCATCTGGTGGTGTATGTTGGTGGTTGTATCACTTTCCTCACAATCAGAACCCTGTCTGTGAAATCTCTGTGCTAATTTCTCTGCTTAAATTTTCTCTACTCACTTCATTCTCTTTATATCTTTAATTAAAGTAAGATTTTTGACCCCTTTGAAGCTGTCTTTCCTTCAGAAAAGCAGATCTAAAAACCTTTAATAACAGGCCCTCCCATGTAGGTCAAGGTCCTTGCTCTTAAAATCTATCAGTTCTTTTTCTGAATACAGATAGAGTCTGCCTTTATATGACCTTTATAGTTATTTTAGGTACTTATAATAGTCAAAGTAACTGCTTTGCTCATTTTTAAATTTTTTAATATAGAATTTAATTTTTAGTTCTCAACAATCACTTCCACAAGAATTTGAATTCAAAATTTTCTCCCCTTATCTCCCCTCCCTGTATCCCAGGAGAGCATGCAGCCCATCCATTCCGTCCTCCAGTCTGTCCTTCCTTCTATTACCTACCCTTCCTTTACACTACTCTCCACTATTTTCCTGTAAGGCAAAATTGATTTCTATGTCTCATTGCCAGTATATCTTATTTTCCAGTTGCATGCTAAAACAATTTTTAACATTCATTATTAAAACTTTGAGTTCCATATTCTCTCTCTTCCTCCCTCCCCACCCACCATCACTGAGAAAACAAACAATTCAATATAGGTCATCCATGTGTACCCACTCAAAACATTTCTATAATAGGTTGGAAAAAACTAGCAATATTTCCCTTTGTTCTATCCTGCCCTCCTTTTATTCTATTCTCTCCCTTGACCTGTCCTCCCACAATATTGTTTGCTTCTGATTATTCCTTTGTCCAAAAGACTTTCCCCTCTATTGTCTTCTCTCTCCTATTCCCTTACCCCCTGACTTCCTGAAGGGTAAAATATATTTCCATATTCAATTGAGTGTATGTTATTCCCTACCTAAGCCAAATCCCATTAGAGTAAAGCTCACTTATTTCCTTTCATCTCTCCACTTTACTGCTCTAATGTAAAAACTTTCCTGGTTCTTTTATGTGAGATGATTTGATATATTCTGCTTCTCCCTTTCTCTTACTCAGTATATTCCACTCAAAAGTAATTTTTAATTTTTTAGGTGTTCTCTCCTCATATTCAAGTTATTCTGTGCCCTCCATTTATGTATATATACACATATATGCACACACATATATATGCATATGCATACACATAAACATATACATACACATACACAGACATATAGATGTATAGATATGTATAGATGCTGAGAAGAGTTCTGGATCCCTGGATACCCTGAATCCCACTCAACAGGCAGAGGAAGTTTCCTCTCAAACCTTCCATTTCTTGCTCCCATGCTCCTGGAGCTTCTGCACCAAGTTCTATGAAGCTGAGCATCCCTTATCAGAAAGTTCATAGGTCCTCAAGGACCTTCTTCCTTATGCAGCAAATTCCTCTCCTCAATAGACCCCGGACATTTATTTCAGGTGCTGGACTCCACAACCTCCCAGCACTCCCCAGTCCTGCCCCCTTCTCAAATCTCTGACACCTCCACAACCAGACTCTGCAACTGTGGGGAGAGTAGGGGATGGACCAGGGCAGTGTGAAATCACAAGCCAACCAGATTCTACATTTGGTTATCCCAAACTTCTATTAATATTTTTTTGTGATGGTTTGGAAAAGCAGTTAATGTCATCTGAAATTTATTGTTTGTGTTACTATTGTCCTTCTAAATTGTAGTAAAATTCTCCTATATTTTAAAAACTGAATGAGCACTGTGAGCCAGAAATGGTATTAGCTGAAGTGATTTTTAATCTGAATTTTGTTGAAACTCAAAGATGTTGGAAACATTGTATAAAAATCAGTTATGTTACTTTATCAGTTCTGCTAACCCTGTATTATAATGCTTTCTAACTGCCATTTAGAGAACCAGGTATTTTTACCTTTGCCTGTTAAAGAAATTACAGCTAAAATAATTTCACCGCCACCTATGAAAGCTGCAACATTGTTTCCTAAGTTACTTGGTGTTACTGTTCTCATGCTAAAACCTAAAAGTGTTCATTGGTTATCATGTACGGAAAGGAGAGTACTGAGATAAAACTTTATCCAGAATTAGTTCTGCCCATTCAGAACAGTTCTGCTGTCCATTGATAGGCAGGGGCAATAGTATCAGCCCCCTCCCTGGGGTCCATGTCCCTCTTATTTTGTAAAATTGCTAAAGGCTCTGGAAACCATCTGTGTGGGCAAGATCAGTACCCCAAGAAAGGAAAAAAATCTGGGTTATATAGTTCCTAAACAAAGAAAAGATTTCTAATAATTGATTTTTTTGCATCAGGACAAGTTTTAGTTTTGAGAAAGAAAGATGTTAAATGGAATCCCTTATTTATGTGGGTTCTGGCAAATCTTTATTGCTTATTGTGACTCCATGAGAATAAAAATAACTGTATCTGGCTCTAAGCTGTGATTAGTGAGACTTACTCTTTAAAGTAAAAGGATTTAGGACTGTAGCTAAATTGTGTTTTGAGTTTCAACTTAGGTATAGTTGTCGGCATTAAATCACTATCTGAGAGAAATGCCACTAGCTACTCAGAGAGAATGTGACCTGTACTGTTAACAGGTTGAAGTTTACATCTGGAGAGGAAAAACTGAGGGTGCATTCCTAACCTCACACTAGGATGGGATCCTTGTAGCTCAGTTTCCCTATTGTGTTCCTTTCAAAAGGAATACTTCCTACTTGACTATTCCTGAGTCTGGTTATGAAACAGGTACTGCATGATTGGAGAATTCCACTCTTATCTGAATTCAGACATAGTCAAAGATGTTTTATTCTGTCATATTTGATGTCACATGTCCCTACTTTTTTCCTTCTATAGAAAATTTCTATGATCAAGAGCAAGTAGACAGAAAAACAAGTGAGCTTCTTTGTGTAATCTTAATGGGAAATGAAATAGTATTTTTATCTAGAATTAGAACATCTACAGAAAGTTATGTAAAGTACTTAAGACTCATGTTAAGAGGTTCCCAATGTTTAAAAGGATTTTAAGAGCAGTACTATTTTACTGTGATCAGTCTCTATCTGGTATCAAAGTAAGATTCCATAACAGCTTTTTGACTAAAGCATTTTGTAATATCTAAGAATTCTGTAATAACCAGAAATTTAGTTTGATATGATATTTAGGAATCTATGTTACTTTAAGAACATTTTTATACCAACTAAGATTCAGTGAATTTCAATTTTAAAGTTTATTTTGCTTTAAGGCAAAAAGAAACCTATCATTTTAAGTATTTTCAACTAATTTTCCTTATGAAAATTTGATTCTCTTAACATCAGGATAAATTTCAAATTGTTTTACAAGGAAAGTAAATACTTTTAGAAAAAGTGTTTTTTATTTTTAAATTTATTTATTTAAGTTTTTAATATTCATTTCCAAAAAATTTGGGGTTCCAAATTTTCTCCCCATTTCTTCCCTCCCCCCACCCCACATCAATCTGTCCTCCCTTCTAACATCCCTCCCTTCCTTTACTCCCATCGTCTCTTTTGTCCTGTAGGGCAAGATAAATTTCTATCCCCCATTATGTGTATTTATTATTTCCTAGTTTCAAGAACAGTACTCAACCGTTGTTCCTAAAACTTTCAGTTCCAACTTCTCTTCATCCCTCCCTCCCCATCTATTCCCTTTAGTAAAGCAAACAATTCAATATATTCTATACCTGTGAAGTTCTGCAAATGACTTCCATAGTAGTCGTGTTGGGTAACACTAACTATATCTCCATCCTGTCCCATCCCCCATTTATTCTATTCTCTCTTTTGATCTTATCTTTCCCCAAGAGTATTGATTTCTAATTGCTCCCTCCTCCCATTGCCCTCCCTTCCATCATCCCCCTCCACCCTGCTTATCCCCTTCTCCCCCACTTTCCTGTATTGTAAGATAGGTTTTTATACTATTGTGTGCATTTTACTCCTTCATTTAGTCGAATGTAATGAGACTAAGCTTCTTGTTTTTTCTCTCTCCTCCCTACTTTGTCCCTCCTCTGAAAAGTCATTTACTTCCCTCTTTTGTGAGAGATAATTTGCCCCCTTCCATTTCTCCCTTTCTCCTCCCAATATAGTTCTCTCTCATCACTTAAATTCATTTTTACGATATCATCCAATCCTATTCCATTCACCCTGTGCTCTCTGTTTCTCTCTCTATGTGTGTGTGTGTATGTGTGTGTGTGTGTGTGTGTGATCCCACCAACCACCCAGATAATGAAAAAAGTTTTCAAGAGTTACAAATATTGTCTTTCCTTATAGAAATGTAAATAATTCAACTTTAGTAAGTCCCTTATGATTTCTATTTGCTGTTTATCTTTTCATGCTTCTCTTGATTTTTGAGTTTGAAAGTCATATTTTCTTTTCAGCTCTGGTCTTTTCATCAAGAATGCTTCAAAGTCCTCGATTTCTTGAAAGACCATTTTTCCCCTGAAATACTGTACTCAGTTTTCTGGGTAGGTGATCTTCGTTTTGGTCCTAGTTCCTTTGACTTCTGGAATATCCTATTCCATGCCCTTCAATCCCTTAACGTAGAAGCTGCTAGATCTTGGGTTATCCTGATTGTATTTCCACAATACTGGAATTGTTTCTTTCTAGCTGCTTGCTATATTTTCTCCTTGACCTAGGAACTCTGGAATTTGACCACACTCTTCCTAGGAGTTTCTCTTTTTGGATCTCTTTCAGGAGGTGATCAGTGGATTCTCTCAATATTTATTTTGCCCCCTGGTTCTAGAATATCAGGGCATTTTTCTGTGATAATTTCATGATAACTTCATGTCTAGGCTCTTTTTTGATCATGGCTTTCAGATAGTCCCATAATTTTTATATTGTCTCTCCTGGATCTATTTTCCAGGTCAGTTATTTTTCCAATGAGATATTTCACATTATCTTCCATTTTTTCATTCTTTTGGTTTTGTTTTGTGATTTCTTGGTTTCTCTTTGCCAATCTAACAATCCTGGATTCTTGGGAGAGTACTGACTGGTGCCTTCTACTTGAAATCAGGTCCTGACTGCATTATGTATGCCTTTAATGGTTCCCCAGATGTTTGCTTGCTGTGAAATTGGAGCTAGTTCAAATAGCTACATGAGGATTCTGGATCTGGTTTGATACTTGCAGTTAAAGGCTGTCCAATGACTTTTCTTCTTTGACAAGAGCCTGTGAAGATACTAGGGACTGAGTATTACTGAAGTCACTTGGTATGTGGACTTTTCCTACCCTGAACAGCCCGGTAGTACTTCATGATTTGTGGGTCACTTTTGATCAGCACAAAGGGGCTAATCATTGGAAAACAGGCAGCCAAGAAGGCAGAGCTATGAAGCATCCAGGGTTTAAATGTCATGGAATGCATATATGCTGCCAAGATGGAATTGAGTAAGTAAAAGGTGACAAAGGTACCCACCAGCAGTAGGATCATTTGGGTGGCTCTGGTCTCAGGGAAGGCTCTATGGGAAAAGCTGCCAGTGTGAACCTGCTGAACTCTCTTGTGGTGTTTGTATAGGAGATAAACCTTGTAGCAAGTGGTAAAGCTAATGAAGGTCATACACACAGCATCAGGGAGGGAGATCACAAGTGCATGGAGTGACTCACTAATATCAGAAGTAACATTAATAGAGCAATATCCATAGTCTTTTGTTTCTGAGGTATTTCCAGTGCCCCTTGGTCCTTCAAGTTTCACAAGAATAACAATATTTTGCAGCATGTTGAAAATCCAGGAGAGGAGAATAGAGGGCATAACGTATCTTGGGACTCTAGCTTTAAGCTTGATCCACCTGGGGTTGTGGGGACTGATGATGATGGCCTGAAAGCCACTCAGGAGGCAGGTTGTGTTGAGAGAAAGACCCCGAGCTACTCTGTAAAGGTAGAAGACAATTTTACATCCAATGTCATCCAGAACATTCTTGAGACCCAAAGCTGCCAAGCCTTGCACAACTCCCCTGGAGAGAAGCAGCAAGGAGTTAGCCACAGCCAGCTGAGTGAGAATCAAATCTATGGGCCTCAGCCTGTGGCCAGTTAAGAAAAGGAAGCTGAAGAGGTAAATTAGAAATAAGTTTCCCTGAACCCCAATTCCTATCTGGAAGAAAAAGACAAAACCCAAGAACACATCCACAGGAATCATATTCTTTGTGTTCTGAGAAGAATTTCAGTCTCTGTCTGAGGGATCTGGAGAGAAACAGAAGGGCTTCATGCCAAAACTACAGCTGGGTAGTGCAGTGGATACCAGTGCAGAAGTCAGAAGGACATGAGTTCAAATCTCACCTGAGACACTTGACACTCACTTCTGTGACCTTGGGCAAGTCACTTAACCCCAATTGCTTCATCCTGGGGCATCTCCAGTCGTTATGATGAATATCTGTTCAGTGAATTCAGATGGCTCTGGAGGAGAAGTGAGGCTGATGATCTGCACAGCCCTACCTCACTCAAAAAAAAAAAAACAAAGTCAGGTGCAAGTCATGTCATTATTTCTCTGGACATGGTCTTCTTTGGCAATGAAGGACAAACACACATGTATTGGTCATTCATTGACACCTGAAGGGAACTCATGAGATGGTTCCTTCCACTGTAAAGACAGAAACACTCAATTCAGCAATTTTCATACAGTGACTCTGTCTGCTTGTGTTATTTAATGCCTCCTCCTGACATTTATATATTATTGGATTAGTACATTATATCTTTTTTTGCTAATGTGAGTAGATTCAGCTTTCTTGGCCTGTATTTGTACTAAAACTCAAGAGAAAGGGGTTGACCTTTTGTTCCAAGGTTAGCATTCTGCTGTCTCTCAGCTCCCTTAAGGAACCTTGCTTCATGGATTGGTAGGTGTTCTGGTTTAGTGAAACTGCCTACCTGACAGTATTCTCAGAGCTGGTGTTGGCTGATCTATGACCCTACCAAGCCATTCTGAATTTACATTCCAGAAAATCTCACAGATCTTTTCTGGAGACACTCTTTTCTTTCTAGATACACTTGATTCTTGCCTCCCTTCTACATTTATGAAATATAGCTGTGATTCCAGATGTAAGATTTAGGATTAGATTTTCTGTTTATCTTCCTCTTATTAGATACAACCCAATGAATTTGAAAAGTGGGTGACAGGTTAGAGCACTGAGATGAATCAAATAAGAGGCTATTTAATGTTAAAAAAAATATGTAACATATGGGCAATCCCTTCTTACACAAGTCTTCCCGTGAAAAGCTCCCCAAGATTTGAGGCATGTGGAATGGTCTTTGGGTGGGGTAGGTGTCAGTATCCACACTTTGCAAACATAGCTCATGAGTCTCCATTAGAGTGATTACTTTTAATAACTACCCAATGGAAACATTCATTTTCAAATTATATTTTATCCAATGGTATGAAAAATTAAGTGCCAGGAAAAGATATATATACACCACGTTGAGTATGCGTACATAGGTTATAATGAGAAATATATAATTATGTTTATATATGTTACATATAATATAGATTATATAATTATATATATACATATATTATATAACATATAAAGTTATAATGAGGAAGAAAGCAAACACTCACACACACAAGCACAGAACATTGCATCTAGGGAGTACATGTGAAGGACTAGGAAGAAGGAATGAGGGGTACATATGGATGCAACTTGCTTGGCCAGAAAACATTTATTTAAGAGCTGATCTCATGATTCTATGTGTTCAAGGAATGTGGATTGAAGGTATCTCTTATACTCTTTGCCCTACAGGAATAATTATGTCCTCTGGGGGTGGGCAGGAGGGGCGGGTAACTATCATGCTGTTAGCTGTATACTTTCTGAGTGTCACCTGTTGGCTTTCCTTTGTGTGCTTTATCTTTGGCAAGGGGCATTGCTTCTCTCTCCTTGATCCATTGCCTTTGTGCGGATACTGTTCTATTGCTGTTTGAAGTCACTACTCCTTTCGGCAGCTAGCTTAGGGTTTCATTTTTATAGGTATATCTGAGGGTTTTCTAGGATCTCATCTGCTGGAGGTCATTGACTAAAAAGTCTCTTTTGGATCAGGACAAAATGGCTTTGCTATGATCAGAATGGTGCTGGGATTATGAGCCATCATACTATATATACCTATATCAGGGCTGTCAGATGAGAATCATTTTTAGTGAGCCATGCCAAGATTGTCTGTTCCCTTGACTACTTGGATCTGGAATTCATTCATTGTCCTAGAAAACTATCTTACATTGTGTTGTCATTCAGTCATATCTGAATCTTTGTGACCCCATATGAGTTTTTCTCGGCAAAGGTCCTGATTGTTTGCCATTTACTTCTCCAGTAAATTAAGTAAACAGAAGTTAAATGACTTGCTCAGCCTCACACAGCTAGTGAGTGTTTCAGGCCAGATTTGAACTCAAATCTTCTTGATGCCAGATCATGCATCCTATGTACTCAGCAGCTGCTATGGATATTCAGGAGTATTTCCATGATGAATTTGCAACTTAAAAGTTCCCTTCTTCAAAGATGAAAGCAATATATTTATTCAGACACCAGAAAGCCCATTCCACCATGGTAACAATGAAGTCTAAACACATTACCTATAAAGGGAACAAGGTCATCACCAAACCTTTCCTACTTCAACCCTCCCCACAAGCAAGCTCCCTTAGGCAAAATCCCTCCCTCACTCACTCACCCTAGCTGCTCTGTTCTGACTCAGCTCAGCCTCCTCTCTTTCTGAGTTCCACCTTATTCTCTCTCTCTTTCTGCTGCACTCTTTCTGTTCCACCCATTCATCAAGCTCCTTTCAACACTGGATCCATGCCAATCAGGCTGTGGGCTGAACCAAAGCTCTAAGCAGGTCACATAGGTATATTAACAGGTAGGGAAGATCTTCAAATTCCATAACATTACAGGAGCCTGGGAGACTTGAAGGACAGCTCCGTAGATAGTTTGGAATAAGCATGAAAATATGAGTGCAGACCTTCTTAAAGTGAAGATTCAGAGGGAGAAGACCAGCTTTTAGGGGCATTGTTGAGTATTTCTGTCTTGTGATCCACGAACGAGTACAAAATTTAGATAAGAGGTCAAGGTCACACTCCTACCCTCAGCTGGCCCCCATTTCTTCTTTTGTTATAAAAATGAAGTTCTTTACTTCTTTTCTTTCCTCTGAACAGTGAAAAACCTCTCTCCCAACAAATATAAAAAATTAACGACAAGAAAAAGATTTGACTGAAGTAAGTACATAAAATTTCATCTGAATAATATCTGATCTTTTATACTCAGAATTCATTATGAGTCATTAGTGTGATGTGTCATTCAAGAAATTTAATGGAGAGGATTCTGGGAAAATAGTAGAGTAGGTTAAAAAATTCCAAATTCTACATATTACCCCACGATCAAGACAACATATTACTTCAGGGAGAATCTACAGTGGTAAAAATAAGTAAGGATTGGGGTAGAATTGTATTCCTCCTGGGACAACGGGAGAATATTGGGGGAAAATTTGTGAAGTGTTGGTATCTCCAGGCTAGTTCCACTGAAATAGCAAACACTGAACCTTGCATTTACCTGGACTACAAGGTAGTCTTGGTCACACTCACAGACAGTGTAGGGACTTGGGCATCTGAGCAGAAGAGGATTGAATAAACCTGTGATGAATGGATATCAGGCCCACCTATGCTGATGTGGCTTGACCCTGAGGGAGAAGGAGCCAGCACATAGCACGTGAATGCAGAAGTATTTGGTCAGGGATGCTGATCACTGTGGGCACTTACAGCAGGATGGAACTCTTGGTTTTGGTTCCAGACCAGAAGGGAAAATTGAAGGAGGACCTGAGGCCAAAGACAAGATGCCCTGTGCTCCAGAACTAAAAATGTTTACAATAAGAAGTTGCTATAAATAAAAATAAAAATGAGGTAAAGGAGAAAGGAACCAACCATAAAAATTTACTATGGGACTAGAGAAGACTGGGGTTTATCTATAGAGGAGAATAATGAAGGAAAAAGCCCTTTATACTACAAAGAATAATGGCAAATGTTTACCTGTCCAAAAGAATTCATAAAAGAACCTAAAAAATACTTTAAAAAGCAAAGGAGAGAGACTGAGGAAAAATTGACAAAATAAGAACAATCCAAGAAAAGTGAGGAAATGGTGAAATGAAAATTAACCGAGTGGGAAAAGGGATAAGAATCTTAAGGAAGAAAACCACACCTTGAAAATTGTAATTGGACAAGTGGATACCAGCTAAGCTATGAGAGACCAAGAAGTACTAACGCAAAATATAAAGAATGAAAAATTGAGGAGAATGTGAAACATCTCATGAGGAAAACAATTAATCTGGAGAACAGTTCTGGAAGAGAAAACAAGAATAATGAGGCTACTTGAAAGCTCTGATCACAAGAAGGATCTTCATGCAAGAATAAAGGGAATTATTAAGGAAAATGGTTCTGAAGCATTAGAACAAGGCAGGAAAATAGAAATAAAAACATCACTCTCTCACCATGTGGAAGAGATGCTGTGGGGAAAACCTATAGCAATATCACAGACAAATTCTCAAAACTCTAGCTCAAAGAGAAAATATGAGAAACATGAAAAAGAGATTCAGATATTGTGTAGGCACAAGTAGAATCACAGGAAACCTAGCAGCAGCTACAATAAAAGAATGAAAGTCTTAGAGCATTGTATATCAAAGAGTGAAAGAATTGGACTTGTGTTCAAAATATTATGCCCAGCAAAGTTAAGCATAATCCTGAATGGAAAGAAAAAGACATTCAATGAATCGCCAGACTATCAGAATTTTATTACAAAAGGACCTGAACTCAATAAAAACTTTGACATACAAGACACAAGACAACTATCCCATAAATATCAAAGACTACTTAAAAAGAACTCAATAAGGACAGATTGTTTATATTTCATATAAGGAAACGTAAGCTCTACATCTACGTTTGTAAGTAGTAACTGGTAGTTGAAAAGAAAAATTAGGGTAGAACTGAGTATAATGTGATTCTAAGAAGTAATGCTGTCTAGGAAAAGGTAAAAAAAAGAGTAATTAGTTTCCACAAGTGAAGTGTGAGAGGAAGAATTGACACAGAGGAATTAGATGGGGAAGGAGGGCTGGTAGTTCTGAAACCGTACTCTTTCTTTTTTTTTAGTTTTTTAAATAAACATATATATTTTATTTCAGTTCTCAGCATTGTCTTCCACAAGAATTTCAACTCAAAATCTTCTCCCCATCTCTCCCTATGCCCCACCCTAGGACAATATGAGCCTCATCCACCCCTTCCTCCCTTCTATTACTCTCTGCTTCTTCTTCCACTCCCCTCCCCTCTATTTTCCTGTAGGGCAAAATAGATTTCTATACTCCATTGCCTGTACATCTTATTTTCCAGTTACATGCTAAAACAATTTTCTCCATTATCAAGCTGTTTACTCAGTTTTCATGATTTTTTGCATTGCTCTTCCCAATGCTTCTTCTCTTGCTCTCTTACTTGATTTTCAAAGTGCTTTTCAAGCTTTACCATGACCTGAGACCGCTGCATATTTTTTTGAAAGCCTTGACCATGCTGTCTTCTGATTGTATGCTTTGCTCTTCCTCATCTGAAAAAATGGTAGAAAATACCTTTTCACCAAGAAAGAAACCTTCTATATTCTTATTTTTTCCACTCTTTGGACATTTCCCCAGGCAGTTACTTGACTTTTGAGTCCTTTGTCAAGTGCAGGGCATGCTACCAATGCCTCCAGAGGTTTTGTGCAATTGTTTTCTGAGATCTCTCTCAGGACATGTAAGCTCCCAGTTCCTCCAAGGTGGCACAATCAAAGGAGAGTTTACTTCTCTCCTCATCTTCACTCTGGTCTGTGAGCAAAGAAAATCACTCTTTTCTGCCCTGGAACTGCAAGTAGGATTCCTTCTCCATAACTGCCACCACACATTGCACAACCATGCTGCTCCTCATCTCAGGACCACCACACAGGACTGAAAGCCACATCAGCTGCAATATTCCCCCAGGGTCTTTAGGCTGAGGGCTCCAAAATTGGAAGTTGCCTTAGTGTCTGCTGCTGCATGGGGGCCAGGTTTGGTCCCAGACTGCTTTCTCCTCTCACCCCATTGAAATATCTTTCTTACTGACCTTTAATCTATCTTTGGCATTTTGGGGGTTGAGAAATTTGGATACCACATTAGCTCCCCATGATTTTGTGCCCAGAAACTTTTCAGTCCTGTCTGTGCATCATGGCCCACGTTGGGCTGTGCTGTAGTCTGAGCCTGGTGTGATAGACCTTTCCTGTTGGCTTCCCAGGCTGTCTTCAACTGGAAATCTCTTTTGCTTTGTCATTTTGTGGCTTCTTCTGCTTTGCAATTTCTTTAGTGTTATTTTTTTACAGGTATTTTAAGGGCTCTGGGGGAGAGCTGGAACAGGTCTGTCCTTTTACTTGCCATCTTTACTGCACCCCTGTTTAATTCTACTCTAATAGGGAATTTCATAAAGAGGGAACACTGCATGTATATCTAGGAGGGCATAAAAATCTTATAAACTGGGAAAGAGGCAAAAGGTTAAAGTATAGAGATTTGGGAGAAAATGCGGGAGGAAATTTTAGAGGGACTCCTACTCACATCAGATATGGGTTAAAGAGAAAATAATATATACTTTTAGAGGGGAATAAAAATCTTCTAAATTTGGGAATAAGAGGGTGAGAGAATAGGATGAAAAGGTACAGAAGGGTATCTAGAAGAATACGAATGTAATAAAGAGGGTAATATCGATATGTAAACAAGTATATATATGGAAGTCTACAACAGTCTTCTAAATTAAAATGGAAAGAAGAGGGTAAGGAGAAAAGGGTCAAGGAGAAACTAAGGGATGGATCTTTGGAGGGGTAGTAGGTTAAATAAGAGGAGGACAAGGTAGTGGGTAAAAGGAAAGCAGAGGACTCAGGAGGGGGAGGAAATAAAATACACAGAAACATAAAATAAAGATCAAGAGTAGAATTTACTAGGGGAAAAAAGCATGGGTAGTACTTATGACCTAAGACAAAGTTAAAGCTAAAATAATTTTAATCAAAAGAGAAAAATAGAGAGAGTACACTATATGTCAATTATACTACTCAATATTGTTTTAGACTATTTAAAATAACTAGACAGCATAAGGTTGCACCATGATTGTGTTGTATGAACTTTTGACTTCAGGAACTTGACCACCTGTGTTCAGGGTTGTAACTACAGCTCCCAGTGTGTCTGTACCTGGTGCTTCACCACTTGCCTATTGCCACAGGATTATGAGGCACATAAAAATGGTAAAATTAGATTTAAGTAAGGCAGAATTGACCAATATGATGCTTACAAGAAACACATTTAATCAACAAAGATATACACAAAAGAAAACTAAGGGGATGGGAAATGATTACATCAAATGAATACCCCCCCAAAAGCCATAATTTTATCAGAGAGGAAAAAAACCCAATCCAATAATAAATATTAACAAGGAAACTGTATTATTCTGAAAGGAACTATCAATGAGAAATCTATATCAGTAATAAATTTATGCATTCCAACTACCTTAACATGCAAATTCATAAAGAAAATAGAATCTGAGCTTGATGAAGACAAAGACAGTAACATAATAGTGACAGGAGACTTTAATAAGAGCTAGCTCAGTGTTTGCAAGACTGAAGGAAAAATGTGAGTGACAAGAGGACTGCCTAGCAAACTGAAGATCGACAGAGTCTCTGATGACTCAGTGTATGCCTGTGAAACCTGGACAGTCTACTAGATCCGTGCCAGAATATTGAATCACTTTAACTTGAATTCCCTGGGGAAGATTCTGAAAATCATCTAGTCAGATAAAGTACTGGACACTGATGTTATTTCTGAAACTGGACTACCAAGAATTCATCCTCTGTTTTAGAGAGAACAAGTATTATGGGCTAGACACATTGTTCAGATGCCAAAGTTATGCTTATTATAAAGGCTATTTTATGGAGAACTCACAAATGAATTTAGCACAATCAGTACAAGGGCATTCTCAAGGTCTCTCAGAGAAACTTTGGAATCAATTATGGAGCAGAGGTGACACTGGCCCAGGACTTCCCAGAAAGGCATGCTGACACACCAGAGAAGGTGCTATACTCTATTAGCAAAGCAGAAGTGAAAAAGCTCAAAAGAAATGTGAGATGTGCAAATTTAGAGACATCTACACTCCAAATGTTCATGTGGACTATTAGTGCCTGATCTGTGGTACAGCATTTTGAGCTTGTAGAGTCTGATCAATCACACTTGGACACTTTAGTCCTTTTTGAGAAGGAAAGACAGCAACCAATCAGTTTTGAATAAGTCTAATAGAAAAATAAACAAAGGATAAAATAGGGAACTGAATAAATTTCTGGAGAAACAAAAGTTTAAAAATTTTGGCATCTTCTAAGTAGGACTGCAAAAGAATATACATGTGCTACATCATATGAAACCTTGAAAAAAATGACCATATATTGGGTATAGCAGAACTGCAAACAAATATAAGAAGGAGAAATAGTTACTCCATGCCTTATGGATCATAATATATTCAGAATAGAAATGATATCAAGGACCAAAAATAAGTGATATGGATCCAAAAGGGGATGTAGCAATGAAATCTTAAATAATTAGTGGGCCAAAGAACAAATCACAGAAACAATAACGATAAAAAGAAATTGCAATGATAAGACAACATACCTAAATTTCTGGAATGCAGTTAAGTCTGTCCTCAGGGGCAATATAACATCCTTGCCGCCATACATTAAGAAAACAGGTAAGAGAAAGTCAATGAAATCAATGTGCATTTAAAAAACTGGAAAAGCAAGAAATATATGTTATATAAGCACAAAAGATGAGAAGTTAAAAGTTCAAGTGGCGACAGATAAATTGGAAACATCCCCCCACAAAGTGATAAATAAGACTAAAATCCAGTTCTTTGAAAAGACTAAAAAATTGATAAACCCTTCGCTAATCTGATGAAAAAAGGAAAACAGATGATGAAGTTAACAAAGTAGCAAATGAACAAGGTACAAAAAAAAGAAAACAAAAATAACATTATTAAAACACAGCATACACAAATATAGGGTAACAAAATGGAATATACAAAGGAAATAGGTGACTACCTTCAAAATATAAAAAGAAAATGGAGTTTCTGGAATGAAGTCACCAACGGAAGAAGGTCATGGGACAGAAGAATATTCCAAGGTGAAAAAGAAGCTGAGACTGGTGGGGAAGTCCAGAGTGTCAGAAGCAATTCAATTTCAGTCTTCTTTTTTGATCTTTCAAGTATACCTTCTTTCCTTTTCCAGTTATACTTCTGGTGTTAATTTTGGGTATACTTATTTGTGGTTTTGTTATTTTTAAAACTGTATTTTAAGTTTACCATTACTATCCCTTTTTATTTTCTTCATGTGTGCCTTCAGAGATGTCACTTTCTCTCTTAAGAATGATTTAGCTACATCTGGGAAATTTGGGTAAGTTGTGTAATTGTCATCAACTTCTTACACATAGTTATTGTTTCTATGTTTTGTTTTTTGATCCAGTTATCATTAACTTTTCAGTATTTGTTCTTCACTCAGGTTTATGTTTGTGTGTGCTACTTTCTATTTTTATCACATTATTGTCTATAAAGGATATGGTGATGTGTTCTTATAATATTTGTTTATATTATTTTGTACTTTAGCATCATGGGTGAAAACTGTTATACCACCAACATCATGTACTGCACACATATGTGTCTTTTTGCATGGAAATGTTCTGTTTAAAAATATTTTATTTTTTACCCTAACGACATGTAAAAACAATTTTTAACATTTGAACAAAAGGTTTGAGTTACAAATTCTGTATCTCTCTCCTATCTCCCAACTTGAGACATAAGCCATCTGATAGCAGTGATATAAATACAGTCATAAAAAATTTCCATATTACTCATTTTGTTCTACAAGACTCAAAAATAAAGAAAAGAAGGAAGAAAGTAACATTTCATGCTTCAGTCTATACTCATACAGCCTCAGTTCTTTTGTCTGAAGGCATATCGCTTTCATAATGAGTCTTTTGAGGGTGTCTTGGATCATTCCATTACTGGCAATAGTTAAGTCATTCACAGTTCTTCATCATGTTGTTACTGTGTATAATATTCTCCTGGTTCTTTTCAGTTCTCCTTGTATCTGATCATAGAGGTCTTCCTAGGTTTTTCTGAAATCATATTGGTCATTATTTCTTATAGCACAATAATATTGTGTTACCGTCATATCACCGTCATTCCATGACCCTTCCATGCCACCACTTTGTTCAGCCATTCCCCAGTTGATGGCTATGCCCTCAATTTCCAATTCTCTGACACCACAAAAACAGTGTTATAAATATTTTTTAAATTTATTTCCTTTCCCTTTTCAAAAATATTTTAAAAATACAAACCTAGCAGTGGTATTAGTGGATTCTGCACAGTTTTATATCCCTTTAGGTATGGTTCCATGGAAATATACTTGAATGAATCTATTATCCTTTGCATATAGTGACAGTTTGTTGATGAAGTAGATAGTGTACTGAGTCAAACTCTAATCCTAACTGTTCCCCTCCCTGACCCTTCACTATACTTCCAAATACTTTGTCTCTCAGAATATCTTCTTTATTCATTCAGTAATCACATGTTACATACATTGATTAAATGCTAACAGTTGGCAAGGGGAAGATATATGTATTGGGGTTACAAAGACATGACTGAAATGGCAACTTCTTTTCAAAAACTCATATTCCCAAAGGTTCAAAACACACACATACACACACACACACACAGGCACACAGGCACACACATACCTCCACAACTGTTGTAAGGAGAATTCCAGTTCTGACATGCTTGGCCACATCTATGAGTGTAGACAAGTAAAATACGTGTGCTTTATCCCAAGGCAGTTGTGAATGATTGACAGAAGGAGAAATACTGTTCCCAATTCAGAATCCCACCCTTTTCTTATTTTGCCTTAACTCACAGTATTTTAAGAACAAGTTCAATTTGGAGGAGGGAGAACATTCTCTTGGCTTTCTTTTAGATACCAGCACTAAGGACTGCTGTCTCAGGAGAACATATTCAACAGGAAGTGATAACAGGAAGATGCCATTAAAATCCTAAACAAATGCCTCTTTATTTATAACCTCATAGGCTGGTGTAAGGTGTTCTCTGACCGACCACTTCAACTGGATGTGAAATCCACCAGAAGTAGATATCCAGACAAGAGGCTTCTGGTTAATCACAGAGACACATGTAATTTGATTTTATATTCATTCATTTTTCTAATAATGTAGTGTATTGGGTACCTGTGTGACAATGGGAAGGTCATTACCTTTCTGTCCTTCTGTTTCCTCCTCTGTTAAAGGAAAATGCTAACATAAATGCAATCTGAGATTTTTTCTTACTTAAAATTTGTGACTCTATGAGATTTTGACTTTTACTTAAAAACTATGCAAACACAGAACACAAATGTATATTAACTGTGGGATAAAGGGGAGGAAAGAGAAAGAGATAGAAGCAACAGAGGTGCCTGAGCATATAAGGAGGAAAGCTAAGTTGGGTTCAGAGGAGTTCAAGGAAGTGTCATAAATGTATTGGATGTTAGAGCAAAATTCTAATTCTCATTCCAAATTCTTCCTTTGAATTTACTTTCCCTCCCTTTTAGAAAATGGGACGCCTTTCTTCATCTTACTTATCTCCTAGACAATTTCCTGTCTTGTGAAGATATAATCCTTGTGTTTGAGGCTAAGATATAGAGAGAAACTCACCAGACTGGTGCCAGCTGCTGGAACACTGAGCGTGGCTTTGGCAATCAGTATGTTGTTTGACAGGACTATGGAAAGCAAGGGCTCTAGTTATAGAGTCTGGATTCCTTGACCTGATGTACCCCTCCTTATCACCGTATCACTGGGGAGTGTTGTTTGTCATGTCACTTTCAGAAAATTTGACATTGACATTGTCAGCTGATGGAGTCAGGGGATGTCCCATAACGGGAAAACTTTTAGCTCAGATGTAAATTATCATCAGCAATTAGTGTTCATGATGAGAAATGCCAAATGGGCAGCCAGAAGCAGCTGAGCTAGAAACTTTCCTGAGCCCTGAAGAAGAAGGACGAATGTCAGATGGAGCCACAGAGAGAGTGGGAGGGTGTTAGTAGTGAATAAGCTGAGAAGTGAGGAACCCTAAGCCTACACCCAAAATTCAGTTGTAGGACATTCGTCTCACACAAGACCTGAGCTTTGAACTAGGAAGTAAAAAGGAAACAAAGCCTCTGGATTCTAATACTAATGAATGGTTAAAGTGATCATTTCTCTCAATGTGAATTAGTACATTGGAGTAAACCTGTTTTTGCTGTTGATTCATTTCATTCTTTTTGTTATGTTAATAATGTAGCAATGTCTGTCAGTTTATACATGTGCTAATGCTCACAGTGGAACTGCCTTTGGTATTGACCTATTGGTATTGTGAGTGTGACTGCTGCACCCGGTCAACCTTGTCTTCTTAGTTAGTCATGTCTGCTTTGTTGCTTGTGATTGATAGTTGTGCACTATGGACATGCGCATATTTTCAAAATATGCCTGTGTTGTCCTGCATATGGTTAGGCATGTTATCACTGCTTTACTTTCTCTGTTGATATTCTTGTAAGTGCCCTCTCTATTCCATATGCTGTTTCTTATGTTAAGAATGACATTTTCAGGGGATGGAAATGCCCATCAATTGAGTAATGACTGAATTAGTTGTGGTATATGAATGTAATGTAATACTATTGTGGTATAAGAAATTATGAACAGTAGGACGTCAGAGAAACCTGGAAAGACTTATGCAGACTAAAATGAGCAGAACCAGGAGAACATTATACACAATAACAGCTGCCATGGTTGGGTAGTCTTCCTTATAGACTTAGCCTTTCCCAGCAATGCAAGGACCTAAAACATTTCCAAAGGACTCTCTAGGCAAATTGTCATCCACATCCAGAGAAAGACCTATGGAATCAGAATGAAGCAGACTATTTTCTCTTGTGTTATGTTTTGTTTTGTTTTGTGTTATTTTTTCTCATGGTTTCTCCTAATTATTGTAACTCTTCTATGCAAGATGACTAATGTGAAAATCCATTTAAGATTGCATGACAGCATGAGGAGAGAGCAGAGAGGGAAGGGGCAAAAATTTAAAGCATAGCAAAGTAATTGTTGAAAACTGAAAACAAATAAATTAATTAAATTTTTTACAATGCATGCTTGAAAGTCCTCTACTTCATGGAATGACCATTCCCCCCAAGGAATATACTCACTTTTGCTGGGTAGGTGATTCTTGGTTTTAATCCTATCTTCTTTGACCTCTAGAGTATAATATCCCAAGTCCTCTGATCCCTTAATATAGAAGCTGCTAGATCTTGTGTTATTCTGATTGTGTTTACACAATACCAGAATTGTTTCTTTCTGGTTCCTTGCAATATTTACTCCTTGATCTGGGAAGTTTAATGTGGTCACAATATTGCTATGAGTTGTCCTTTTGCGAACTCTTTCAGGAAACAATCAGTTGACCCTTTCAATATCTATTTTACCCTATGTTTCCAGACTGTCAGGGCAGTTGTTCTTGACAATTAGTTGCAAGAATTTGTTTTATGATGTCTTGATTTCATAAAGTTACCACATTCTATCTGCTCCATTCTAATCTTTAAGAATTGTTTTCTTCAGTGAGCTTTTGGAACTTCTTTTCCATTTGGCCAATTGTGATTTTTAAGGCACTCTTCTCTTCATTGTCTTTTTGGATCACTCTTGCCATTTGGGATAGACTATTTTATAAGGTGTTATTTTCTTCATCATTTTTAGGTCCCCTTTAACAAGCAGTTGACTTGTTTGTCATGATTTTCTTGCATGACTCTCACTTCTCTTCCAAATTTTTCCTCTAATTCTCTTACTTGATTTTCACATTCCTTTTTGAAACATTTCATGGCCTAGGACCAATTCATATTTTTCTTAGAGGCTTTCAATGTAGGATATTTGACTTTGATATCTTCCTCTGTTTGTGTATTCCTCATCATCAAAGAAAGATTCTATATTCTGATTCAATTTCCAGATTTTATTCCTTTCCCCAGCCATTTACTTGAGTTTTGAGCTCTTCCTCAAGGTAATTCTCTGCTTGCAGAAGGAGTGTGGGGATGTGTGCTGTCAGCCTATCCATCTCCCCACAATCTGTGGGCCTAGAGCTCCAGAAACAGCCACTGCCTCTGCCCTTGCTGCTGCTGTAACTTCCTTGGGTTCCTCTATCCTCTTACTCACAGTGTGGCAGATCACTCTATTCTGGGCTTTGAGGGAGAGTTCTTGAATCTCACAGCTTTTACTTTACCATCTTTGGATCTGCCCTTGTGATGTCAGAATTATTTGTTGCCATGAAAAGTCAAGGTCATGTAATGCTGATTCCCATTCTTGAGTAACACCCAGTCTAACAACACTATTTCATGTATTCTTTATATGCACTTATTTAGTTTAGACTTCAATGTAATTGTAAATTGACTTACTGAGACACTAGGAAAAATCATTCTTGGATTCATTTTTGCCATTCCGTTGTATTTTTAATTTTATTTTTAATTTCTTGAATTAAACAAGTATTACATTAATATAGTGCTATAAGTAGGTGATTGTACATTAAACTACAAACCTATTATGTACAACTTTCTATTCTTTTCACAAATAAAACACATACATCATTTGAATTGCTTTTTGTTCTTCCCTCCTCCCCACCCCCACTCTGGAGATGGCTACCATGAGAAACATATGTGAAGATTATATGTGTGTTTGGGTAAAATTATTCTAGACATTTCTCTATCAGTTCTTTCTCTGGATACAGATTGCATCTTTTTTAGTATGTCTTTTAGAGTTAATTTGGGTATTTATTATAGTGAAATAACTGGTCTCCTAAAAATATTACTTAAAACATTATTGCTGTAACTATATACAATGTTGTCTTGGTTCCACAAAACACAAAATCTTGGTTTGCTCTTCATTATTTCGTGAAAACTTTTCCATGCTTTTCTGTAATCATTAAACTCATCACTTCTTATAGCATGACAATATTCCATCACAATCACATTCCAAAATTTGTCCAGCCATTTCCAATTGATGGGTATCCCTTCAAATTCCAGTGCATTACCACCACAAAGAGAGCTGTTATAAACATTTTAAGACATTCGGGTTCGTTTCCTTTTTCCTTGATTAGCTTCAAAATTAAACCAAGTAGTGGTATTGCTAGGTCAAAGAGTATATTTAGTTTAATAATTCTTTTGACACAATTCCAGATTGCTCTCCAAAATGGTTGTATCTGTTCTCAATTCCATGAATAATGAATTAGTGACCCAATTATTCCCCACGCTCTTCAATATTTGTCACTTTCCCCTGCAGTCTTCTTAGCCTATATGATAGTTGTAAAATGATATCTCAAGGTTGTTTTAATTTACATTTCTCTAACCAATAACCAAGCATATTTCATATGACTATAAATTGTTTTGATTTTTTCATAAAATTGCCTGTTTGTATACTTTGGCTTTAAATTGAGAAATGACTTCTATTGTTACAGATTTTACACCGTTTTATATATAGATTTATAGACATGTGTGTCTATAAATCTATATGTAAGTCTCTTTCTATATCTACAAAGGAGAAATTTATCTGATAAACTGTCTATAACCACCCTAATCATCTGCATTCCTTCTGATCTCAACTACATTTTTTAACAAAAACTTTTAAATTTTGTGTAATTGACTATGCATTTTACACCTAATTTTGTTCTGTTTCTCTTGTTTATTCACAAATTGTTCACTTAGGTATTATTCTGATAATCAATATATTCCATGCTCTTCTAATTTTCTTGTAAATTTGTTCTTTATATCTAGGTCATGAATCCATTTTTACCTTTTCTTGGTAAATGGTGTAATATTGATCTATGCCCAATTTCTTCTATAATTCTTTCCAGTTTTCCCAACAATATTTATCAAATAATGAATTCTTATCTCCAATTCTTAAGAATATACACTTGTCAAATACAAGATTATTATGGGTTTTTGCTGATATAAATTGTACGCATCCTGTATTCCATGGATCTACCTTTCTAATTCTCAGCTGGTATGAGACAGTTTTAATAATTAATGCTTTAAAATATAGTTTATGATCCAGTACTGCTACACCTCATTCCTTTATACTTTTTCATTATTTTCTTTGATATACTTTTATTTTACAAAGAATTTGATAACTTTTTTCTTATTCACATTCAAAGTTATAATTACTTTTTGTGAATTTCTCTCCATCTTATTTTTGCTCTCTCTTCTCCCTATCAGCCTCATTTCACCCTATCCCTGTTACCTTATCTTCTCCCTTTACCCTCGTAATCCTTCTTTTACTCACCCCTATAAAGCCCCCTCCCTTATCAATGCACCCCACTCTTCTAATCTCAATCTATACCCCCTTCTCAAAATTCCTCCCCAAATTTATCCCTCACTTTTCTCACCTCTAGAAGTTCAGAAGACTTCTAAACCTCTTCCAATGTACACAATGTTTTCTCTTCATCCCAGATGATTGTAAGGTTCCAACTTTACAGATGCACCACTCCCACATACTTCCTACTAATTAATTCTTCCATTCACTCTTCATTTTCATGAGATACTGTTTTGAATCATCTGGTCATACCGAATTTATCCCCAAATTTTCCTTCACACTAACTTAGTAAGGATAATAGTTTTTAAGATTGTCATTGCTAATAATAATTAATATTAATAACATTTCTGTATATCATAAGTAACACTTAAAATTCTATCAATGCCTTATAATTAGTTTTTAATGCCTTAGTTCTATTTCCTCTGGAACATTTTTATTGAATTACCTCTGAGTTCCGTTTCTTGTAACAAATACCTGAAAATCTTTCAGTTTATCATGTGGCAATATTTTCCCATTCAACTGAAGTCTAGCCCTTTGTCACAGAGAGACCAAATTGTAACATTTCGTGCCGATTTTTTGTGCTTTGAGAGGTTCTTGCTATCATGTTCCTCTCTGCTATCATCGGGGGGATGCACATTCCCAAGTGAGCTCAGCATGGAAGGCTGAAGCAGGATTTGAACCAGTGCCTGGCCTATGAGATTACAACAAATCATTTGGGCTTCCTTTCTGTTCTAAACTCTACAATAGGGAACAAAACATGCATGAATTTGACAAAAATAAAAAAGAAATACTTATAGGTTAAACCATAAATGCCATTTTTGAAAGTTTGTTAAGCATTCCATAATTTATATTTACTATGAGAAGTTAACAACACAAACATCCCATTGATTTTCTGGGACCTTTCAGAATGCTTTTTCCTGTGGTGATTTTTGGGTGTTGTTACTGCTGCTACTTAGGTCATTTTAGCCAACTTCTGTATTGTTCTTTTAAATTTTCTTGATTTTATTCAATCTGTATTACTTCACAGAAATCTTGCCATAGGTCACTGGAATTGATACATTTGTCCCTTCTTGAGGCACACTGATATTCCATTCCATTTACATACAGAGTTGTGTTTTGCCATTCCCTCCCTCATAAACATGTGTGTTGTTTCCAGTTTGGGGCTCTTGGGATTAACACTCCATAAGTGTTTTTTATAGAGTTATTTTTTCCTTCTTAAGATCTCATGTTATAAGTCAGTCAGTGGGTCAAAGAATATTAATACTTTTGTAGCATTTGATGCTCATTTTATAGTGCTTTCCATAAGTTTTCACCAGTGTATACATGTACTATCACCATAAACAGGTGCCTATTTCCCAATTCTATCCTCACTGAGCTTTTATCATTTAATTAAACTATCTTTGCCAACTTAATGGGCCTAAGGTAGTCTTTTGAAGTTGTTTAATTTATATTTCTCTAATTATTAGAGATGGGACAAATATTCAATCCAAATCAGTGTTATTTTACAAAATAATCTTTCAATTTTCAGAGAAAAGGAATAAAAGATGGTTGAAAAATGACTAAAGAGATTTTTTTACCCCATGAGACAGGACATACATAATATGGATGAAGTTCAGGTAGAATTTAATTTAGAATTTAAATTAGTTTTGCGGGGGCTTGGATGTGTCCAATTGCTATCTCTTCTGGCTTGGGGTTTAGGATGGAATCAAAGGAAGTCAAAGGGGAAGGAAGGATTCACCATAGTCTGTTATAAAGGTTCTTAACTGTTAAGTTCATGAACTTGTTTTTAAAATGTTTCACTCACTCTGCTTCAATATCATTGGTTTCTTTTGGTAATCTTCCATATTTTATGCATGTAAGAACATGGTTCTCATAAGTGCTACATCATCTTCACCAGTCAGACTACACAAGGGCATCTAGAACACAAAAAGGGGCTAAGACTCACTGACCTAATTCATTGTCTGCTTTTGGGGTTTGAGGATCTTAGGGAGAGTAAAAAAGTGCTTCGAATTTTGTCCTCTGCTGCCTTGGTAGGCAGGCTGACAGATCATAAAGGTCTACTACATCTCTTCGGCACAACTGATTCTGAGAAGGAGATGTGAAAACAAGGCCTAGGGTTACAGTCATGATCAGTGGCTTCTCTGCTCCAGCAGTTGGGAGGAAGTGAAGACCAACTGAAGAATAAATTGATTCATGTCTTGGATACTGAGAGCTCTGGTTTCTCTCACACTGGTTCCAAATGACAGATGGCCCTCCCCATTCTTGTAAGGCTGAAGCAAATGCTTCAGAATCAGAAGCAAAGTCTTCTCTAATCCATTTGAGCTTCCTCTGTGTTCTCTCAAAATCCCTTCTCGATCTAACCTCCATTGCCCTACATCGTGTATCCCTTCCCACAACTATCCACCTACTTTTTAATCTCTTCTATACTAACTCTCAGTGATACGTCCTATCTACACAGTAACATCTTCAATCAATTCATTCCACTAGCAAAGCTATAATCAAGATAGAAATCTTCTGTCCTTTTCAGTCAGCTTTATTAGTCATATAATTTCATCCTCAGGATCATTTGTATGGCACATGACAAGCAGAAGTACCACCTCATAACATGAGATAGGGTGAAAGAGGAAATAGCGGCAGAAGGCATATGGTGGGGAACGAGATGAGATGGAGACGAATGAACTGTTGGCAAATGGTCTCATTTTTTTCCCACAAAATATGAGGCAAGGTTCTCAGCAGGGAGAGTGATGGAAAAAGAAGAGTGATAGGAGGTATGAGGAGAGTTGAAAATGTGTAGAGGTGCCACTGAGGCAAGTGGGATAGTGACTTAATTAGGGAGGATTGCCTTGCTTTAGTGAGGGCTCTGTTGAGGTCCTGTAACATAAATTTATATTGGAGCCAGTCAGCAGTTTCCTGCTTTCCTCCACCTTTCTTCAGCAGCATGTGCATAGGAACATTTAGCAGAAAGGTTAGCCCAATTTAGTGCAGTGTTTGTTTGTAAGGTTTTCAGTATGGCATGTGTCAATTGACTGACTTACTATGTCCTATATCTGACTGAGTCTTTAACTCTAGAAATTCCAAAGCATCCATTGAATCTCCCATAGGGGACCAGTAGGGAAAGAGAGATGATTCCTCCTTCTTGTCTACCTGGTGTCCATCAGGAGAGTAAAAAGAATGCCAGGAAGTTTGTTAAGTAGATGGCTGAATAAAGAACTATGCAAACTCTTCCTACTTGGTAAACCCTTTGCCCAATAACTAGGAAATAACCAACTTCTTGATTCCCTCATCTCTCTCATTCAGCACTTCTATATTTTAACCAAAAATTCCTTTTCTCTGGTAACATTTCCTCCTACTTACCTTCCTCTGTCTCCTGCATACTTAGGAATTGTTTCATCTGTGCCCCTTTACACACTACCTATTTGGATCTCTGCCCTGTTGTTTAAAGACTCCCCTTTGAGTTCCTCCCCATCTTCCTTCCCCTTTCTCTTCCTCTCTCTTTTCATCATTCTGGTGCTAATTGAAAACTGATTTCCTCTCGAAGGTAGCCAGTCACTCATTCTCTGATTTAATGGTGGCTGCAGATTTGATGTTCTCTTAACTCACATGGCCATGAAAATTCAGCATACTGTTTATTCTCAGTCCTTCTATCCTCTATCCTCTTAGTTCTCCCTTTTGCAGTCACTCAGAGGCCTTTCCATCTCAAAAGTTCATATCATTCAATCATATTTTTCTTATACAATATCATTCCTGGCATCTTCAGCTGTGGAGAAAGGAACCTTCCAACTTTATTAATAGCTACGGGACGTGTCTTCAAGTCTTTTTTTTCCAAACCATTTCTGGTGGCATCCTCTTTGAGTTAGGAGTCTAAATTGTATGCTGGTCATCTCAATCCCTCCATTCATCACATTCTTCATTATCTCCATTTCTCCACTCCTTTTATTCTTCCCATAGATATGGACACAGTTGTGACCTAAACACCACCTAAAAGTTTTCTGCCAGTAGAAAGCTGCTCTGAAATTTTCTCTTATCACAAACTTTTTCCACCCTCTTCCAATCCCACCATCCTCTTCATGGACTTACTCTTCCTCTTTAGCATCATGTCTTTGAATAACTATCCTCCTCCATAATAAACTGATCAATGGAAATCTCAGCACCATGCAGATTGAATCAGCCTTGGATACTCAACACCTCCTCAACTCCCTCATTTGCTCCTCCCCTCTGTTTGGAAGGCTGGAGGGCACAAAAATAAACTTTTCTTGGAACTTTATAAACATTATTTTGGAGGACTCAGAACTTTCTAGGTAACTACATTTTCCATCAGTGGCTCTGCTTGGTTTCCATTTCAGGGAAAACCCTGCTGACACACCAGGTGCCTCGTGGTGTCCCTTGGTATCCCCTCTCTTCAACTATATTTTGCATATTTCCTTACACTTGTGGATTGTAAGCTCCTTGAGAGCAGGAACTGTCTCTCTTTTTCCTATTTGTATCCCCAAAGCTAGTGTCTGGCCCTTATTAAGCCCCAAATAAATGTATATTGAATTGAATTCTGCGTGACCATGGCTTTCTCGATTCCTTTTCTTGTTCTTCTGTAAATTATCTCTGCTTTTATGTCCCTTTTTTCCCTTCCCTTCTTACGTATATGGCTGTTCATTCCTCTCACCTTGAATCAGTCATTCATTGATCCATAAACATCTAATAAGTTCTGACTTTTCCAGATAGTAGGCTGAAGCTTGAAAGTATGAAAACAAGAAGAGTCCCTGCTCTTACAGAGCTCAGAGTTCAACGGGGCAGACACCATGCAAATCACTAAGTCCAAACAAGCCCCTGCCAGATAAATGCAGATAGCAACAAAGGCAATGCACTGAGGTTCAGGGGAGTTGGGAAAGGCTTCTTGTCAAAGACCTGATTTTAGCTGAGACTTGAAAGAAGCCATGAAAGTCAGGAGACAGAGGTCAGGAGGATAGTAACAAGGTTTAATATCAGGAAATACACCATGTGTATCACACATGCATGAAGAATTGCAGGGAGGTTAGGGCCACTGGAGCAGAGAGTGAATGGAGGTGAATAAAGTGTCAGGTGACTGGGAAGCCAGGAAGGGACCAGATCACAAAGGACTAAACACTAACCAGAGGATGGAAATCATCAGACCTGGGCTTTGGAAGGATCAGTTGGACAGCTGTTTGGAGGATGAACTGAAATGGGGAGAGACTTGAGGAAGTAAATCAAAGTGATTTCCTTGGCTTTTCTATAAATTTCATTTTATGCCTTTAAAAGTATTAGACTGAGAAGGAAGCCAGACTGTGAAAGGGGTCCATCATATTAGAAATGATAAGAACCCTTCCTCTAAACAGTTACTAAACAAGTCCCTCTGATCAATAATTTTGTAATTTGTAAAATGGAGATTACCATATTGTTCAAGACCTTTCTCTGACATATACTAATTGTAAGTCTGTTGGCAAGTGACTTAACATCTTTCAGCTTCAGTTTGGCAAAATAAGGCTGACAATGCTTTCCATTTCTACCTTGGGACATCGCAAGTTGTTAGGAAGTTTTTCACGCTAATTCCAGTATCTTGCTCTATGCAACATTGAACTGAAGTAGTCACTGTCCACAATCAGATTTTCAGAGATAGACAGTACAAGCACACAACCAAATCAACTTGTCTCTCTCAGCCATTTTTAATTCTGAATGACTTTCATAATTCCCATAAAGACTATAACATCTTCTCTTCTCTCCTCAAAACTGTCATACTGTTTCCTCCTTTGCTCTGAGTGGACAATCTTAACCTGCGAAGGTTTTTTATCATGTTTTTTATCAAGCCCTTGCTATGTTGTACCAAACACTCTGCTAAGGTGCAGGAATGCAGATACACATGGCCAAGACTGTCCTTGCCCTCAAGGAGTTCATATTCTAATTAGGGTGGACAACACATAAAGTGAAATTGGAGGAGAAGAGGTAAGAAGAAGGGATACTTTGGAAATGTCCAGGAAGTGATATGGAGTCAAGATAAAGCAAAAGTTTGTGTATCAGACCCCAGGAAGCCAGGGACAGAGTCCAGGTGGTTTGAGCACAAAATATCTCTAAATTTGTTCACTTTTTTCCTTTCATATTGTACCTCCCCACCCTCATTACCTCTCACCTGGGGTCTGAATTCCCCTCCTCCAAGATTACCCCTTCTCTGAAAATAATTTCCTGAATGCATCAGCTGAAGTTGTAGGTCCCTCCATTGCTCCAAAACTTTTGATGACTGCCCACTGAGTGTATGAAATTACAAGCAAGGCATGGCACTCGCATCTCATTTATTTCTGGTCTCATATGCTCCCTACCAAGGGATGTGCTTGTAAATGTTTAACAGCCAACTCCCTCTGAAAGGGATGGAACATGTATGTAAGATGGAACATGGAACATGCAATATGTGATCTGCTCCAGTTAATGGGCAATTTGGAATGATGTAATTATGGAATAATTATGTATTATAATTCTTAATTTATTATCATGATATACTATTATATATCATATTATTAAAATATAAAATATTGTTATTAATTATTATTAAAATAATAATTATTCCATAATGTAATTTATATTATAATAATATAATATATAATAGTATATCATGATAATAAATTAAATATTAATTAATTATTATTAATTATTAGTGTTGATAATACAAAGCATTGTATTATTAAAATATTAAGTAATATTAATGGGTAAATGAAACTGAAGGAGGGGTGTGAGGTAGGATACTCTATGACTATAGTATTTCAAATTTTTTGTCAACTAGAGAGGGAGTAAACATTTTTAAGCACCTATGATGTGCTAGTATAATCCCCATAGATGAGGAAACTGAGGCGGACCGAAGTTAAATGATTAAAAGTCTGAGGAGGGTTGGAAGTTAAGACTTCTTGACTCAAGTCTCAGAGGTCTATCCACTGTCCCACCTAAGCCATGCTTATAAAATTTGTGATTTAGAGTTACAGCCAATGTGATGGATAGCAAGGTCAGTATCTCTAGCAACCAGGGTAAATGTGAATGATGGGCCATACGTGAAAAGGGAAAATTAATCCGGGATAAATATAGACAAGCATCATGGAAGAATGGATGGAGAGCTGGTTAATGATTTAGGAAGACATAAGCTGAAGTTCTTCCCTGACACATACTGGCTGTGTGATGTGTCTCAGTGTACCAGGCCATCCTCCAAGATAAGTCACAGGACACTTGCCAATCTACATTAATAAAGGGAATTCCTCACTAACAATTCCTTATGCTGGGAAAGTGGTAGGTAAGAAGATGTAAACCTGGACTACATTTAACGTCCAAGGAGGCTGTCCAGGACTGTAAGCTTAATGTAGACCACGGCATATGAGGAACATTGTGGGAAATGGAGATGTTGCAGTTGCAAATGTTGGTGCATGGGGTGCCCTTTTGTTTTTTCCTATGTATGTGCCCACATGGATCTGTCCACATATGGTTTCAAGGAGGCAAGAACAGATATTTCAATTGCTGCCTCCTCCCCTTTTTCAGGGAAAATTCTGATTCTTTCTAGGAGGGGAAGCAGGAGATTGGGCCAAGAAGTCAGTTCTCTGCTGTCCTTAGGGAGAGAGGATAGTAGAGTAGAATTACATCTATCTGCTCCATTAAATATTGTTAGTCTAGGGTTGTGTGTGTTCATCCTTTGTTGCTGAAGAGGAATATGCCATCAGAGAAATGGTCTCATGACTTGCACTTGACTTTTGTTTTGAGCAGGGAGGGCTGTGCAGGTCACCAGTCTCACTTCTCCTCCACAGTCATTTGATTACAACGACCAGAAACTTGAAGAGATGTTGAAATGGTACAACTTTCTCACAGATAAAATGATATTTGGAAAGTATTTACCGCAATGATGGCACATAGTAGGTATTTAACAAATGTTTATTTCCTTATTTAAAAAATATTTATTTTTCATTTTCAACATTTATTTCCAGAAGATTTGAGTTCCAAATTTTCTCCCCATCTCCCCTCCCAACCAAAGATGGCTGGTATTCTGATTGCCTCTTACCCCAGTCTGCTCTCCCTTCTATAACTTCCACATGCTTATCCTGTTCTATATCTCCCTTTCTCCTTCTCCCAATATATTCTTCTTTTGTGTCTTAATTTTATTTTTTAAACACCATTCCTTCATATTCAGTATACCTTGTGTATCTTTCTGTCTGTCTGTCTATCCTTCTATCTATCCATCTATCTATCTATTTTCTCTGATTACCCTAATACTAAGAAAGGACTCATGAGTTACAAATATCATCTTTTCATGTAGGAATGTAAGCAGTTCAATTTTAATAGGTCCCTTATGATTTCTCTTTCCTGTTTACCTTCTTATGCTTCTCTTGATTCAGGTATTTGTGATGGCAAGGAAAGTAGGATCTTTTCCTGTTTTTATTTTGGTTTAATCAAGGGCCTCTGATTGAACCTTGACTTTATCAACAGGAGTTTTGTGAGTAAAGTACAGAATTTAGTGTTTCTTTAACTAGAAACAGTATATGTATTTGTATTGTTAATTGTTTTAATGTGGTTAAAGATCTTCCCCATCCATTAATGGGCCTGGGAAGATCTGTAGGAAGGCCCACACCTTTTGTTAATGGAACATTGGTTCTCAAAGGTGGCAATGACCTTTGGCTCTAAAAAACAAATAAATACTCTGAGAGTGAGGTTTTACTTTGGGATTTACTGACTGGAAGTGTTTGAGCAAACGAGGCTCTGGGAAGCTGCTAAGTAGACCCCAGTTTTGAAAAGCAGATGTTTGTGCTTGCTTTTCTGGTAATGATGGTAAGACAGTTGGATCTGTCTGTTGATGTGACAGACATTTGGAAGCATGTCTGTTGACATTTGATTTCTCTGTATTTTCTCTGAAGCTCAAGGTACTGACTTTTCCCTTGAACTAAGTGAACAACACATGTGCTTCTTTAAACTGATTGTTGACCTCTCAAAAGATGCCTTTCCTTCTATAAATGCAGATCCAAGAACCTGCAATAGCAAGCCTCCTTGTGTATGTTGGTGTGCTTGCTGTTACAGTATTTGAAAGTCAAATTTTCTCTTCAGTTCTGGTCTATCAAGATTATTTGAATATCTTCTAGTTAATTGAAAGTCCATTTCCTTTCCCTGAAATATTATGCTCAGATTGGCTGAGTAGCTGATTCTTTGTTTTAATCCTAGCTTCCCTGACCTCTACAATATCATATTCCCAGTCCTTTGATCCCTTAATATAGAAGCTGCAAAATCTTGCGCTATTCTGATTATATTTCCACAACAGTCAAAGTGGTTTTTTTTCTGGTTGTTTGCAATATTTTCTCCTTGACCTGGAAACCCTGGAATTTGGTTACAATATTTCTAGTAGTTTTACTTTTGGCATCTCTTTTAGGGGAAGATTGGTGCATTCTTGCTATTTCTATTTTGATTTCCTATTCTAGAATATCAGGGCAGTTTTCCTTGATAACTTGTTTAAATATGGTATCTAGATTCTTTTTTTGATCATGACTTTCAGGTAGTACAATAACTTTTATATCATCTCTCCTGTATCATTTTTCCACATCAGTGATCCTTCCAATGGATATTCTAAATTGTCTTCTATTTTTTCATTCTTTAGTTCTGTTTTATAATTTCATGATTTCTCATAAAGATATTCACTTCCATTTGCTCCATTCTAATTTTTAAGGAATTATTTTCCTCAGTGACCTTTTGGACCCCCTTTACCATTTGGCCAGTTCGGCTCTTTAAGGCGCTATTATCCCCTTTGGCTTTTTAGAGCTCTTTTGCCATTTGGAACCTATTTCTTTAGGTAGTATTTTCTTCAATATTTTTTTTGAGTCTCCATTAAACTCTTGACTGATTTTTCATGATTTCCTTGAATCACTCTCATTCCTCTTACTAATTTTTCCTCTACTTCTCTTACTCATGTTCAAAATCCTTTCTGAGCTCTTTCATGGCCTAAGACAAATTTGTATTTTTCTTAGAGTCTTTTAATATAGGAGCTCTGACTTGCATGTTTTAATTTTTTTTTTGTTCCCAATATAAGATTCTATAGTCTGAGTTTCTTTATGCTACCTGTACATCTTCCCAGCCAAGTACTTGAGTATTCAACTTTTTGTCAAGGTAGATCTCTGCTTTCGTGGGTGTGTATGTACTGTACCAGGTTTTGGGGACTTTGTATCAGTCACTCAATCCCCCACAGTCTGTGGGCCCAGAGCTCCTGAAACTGCTGTTGCCGCTGTAGCCAACACCACTCCCGAACCACTGCTGGGACTGGTCATCTGTTTGACTGTGCTACTTTTTCACCCAGGTCCCATAGAGTTTTCCCACTGACCCTCCATCCTGTCCCCAGTATTAGTGGATTGAGAAATTCAGAAACCACCACAGCTGCTAGCGACTGAGTCACCCAAAGTTTGCTCCAGGCCATCTATCCAGGTGCATGCCATACTAGACTGTGTTCTGCTCCTACCCTGGTGCAATCCTCACTTTCTGTCGATCTACCTTTTGTTGGGCTGGAAATTTGTTTCTCTCTGTCACTCTATAGGTTCTGTAGCTCTAGAATTTGTTTACAGTCATTTTGAACAGGTATTTGGAGAGCTTTGGTGGGAGAGCTTAAGCAAGTTCCTACTTTTACTCTGCCATCTTGTCTCTGCCCCCTATTTCCTTCTTTGTTGGGCAGAAAGGTGGCATAGTGAATGGAAAAATAGATTCAGAATGATTTCAATTCATATCTGCCTCAGTTCTTTACTATTTGTGTTACCATGGACAAATCATTTAACTTCTGCCTGTCTCAGCATCCTCTAATGTAAAATGCGAAGAATAGTATCAGTTACCACAAAAGTTTATTGGGAGATTCAAATGAGATATTTGTAAATGCTTAGCAGAACAGCTGGCAACAAGAGGGTGTTTACTAAAGTCCCAGTGCTTTCCATTCCTTTTCCTTCAAAGCTAGATGTCAGAGAGGCCAAGATTTCCTGTGTCTACTGCTCTCTCCAACTTTGCTGCTCTTCATGCAGGTGCAGGGCAGTGAATCATGAATCCCTACCAATGAAGAAAGAGATCCATGGAATTGGCTCGAGGAGCCAAGGGTTCCACAGAAAACAAGGCTTGCAGAGATATTACAGTTTTCTTCAAGTATTCCAACTGGAGTCATTTGGAAGAGGGATTGGTTGAAATCTATGCATCTTCCAAGGAATGAAGAGGAAAAATAGATGAACAGTTAGAATGATTGACCCTTCTAAGTTGCAGAAAATCAGACTGGTGCTGAAGGTCAGGAGAAACTTAAAAATGAATGGTAAGGTCTGCCCCTTAAGAGAGAGGTAGTTACTTAAATGAAGGTGTTCCAAGAGGGAAAACCTATGGGTGTTGCCAATGGTATTCCTGTATGGTATGCATTAGAGTAGATAGGGTCTTATGCCTTTCTCTACCTAATGATCTAGGATTCTTGGGAGAGTAGTGTCCAGTGCCTTCCACTTCAGTTCAGGCTCCATTATTTGTATCTTTAATGGCTCTCCAGTTGTCCCTTTGCTGTGAAACTAGAGCTAGTCTAAGTAGCTACCTGAGGATTCTCGATCCCTTCTGACACTTCTGATCTAAGGGCTTCCAGTGATTTTTCTTTGTTCACAGGAGCCTGGGAAGAAATTAAGGATTGAGTATTACTGAAGTCACTTAGTATGTGGAATTTTTCTATCCTGGACAGCCCTGTAGTACCTCATGATTTGTGGGTCACTTTTGATCAGCACAAAGGGGCTAACCATTGGAAAACAGGCAGCCAAGAAGACAGAGCTATGCACCATCCAGGGTTTGAGTGTCATCAAATGCATACATACTGTCAAGATGGAATTGAGTAAGTAAAAGGTGAAAAAAGTGCTCACCAGCAGTAGGATCATTTGGGTGGCTTTGGTCTCAGGAAAGGCTCTGTGGGAAAAGTTGTCAGTGTGAACCTGCTGAACTCTCTTGTGATGCTTGTACAGGAGATAAACCTTGTAGCAAGTGGAAAAGCTAATGAAGGTCATACACATAGCATCAGGGAGGGAGAACACAAGTGCATGGTGTGACTCACTAATTCTAGCAGTGACATTAACAGAGCAGTATAAATACTCTTTTATTTCTGAGGTGTTTCCAGCACCTCTTGGTCCCTTAAGTTTCACAAGGATAACAATATTTTGCAGCATGTGGAAAATCCAGCAGAGGAGAATAGAGGGCATAATGTATCTTGGGACTCTGGCTTTAAGCTTGATCCACCTGGGGTTGTGGGGACTGATAATGATGGCCTGAAAGCCACTCAGGAGGCAGGTTGTGCTGAGGGAAAGTCCACGACCTACTCTGTGAAGGTAGAAGACAATTTTACAGCCAATGTCATCCAGAATATTCTTGACACCCAAAGCTGCCAAGCCCTGCACAACACCCCTGGAGAGAAGCAGCAAGGAGTTGGCCACAGCCAGCTGAGTGAGAATCCGATCTATGGGCCTCAGTCTCTGGCCCGTAAAGAAAAGGAAGCTGAAGAGATAAATTAGAAATAAGTTTCCTTGGACTCCAATTCCTGTCTGGAAGAAGAAGGCGATACACAAGAGCATGTCCACAGGAATCATGTTCTTGGTGTCCTGAGCAGACGAACTTCAGTCTGAGCCTGAGAGACCTGGAGAGAAACACAAGAGTTTCATGCCATCCTTACATGTTAGTCTCTCATTGACACCTGAAGAGAACTCTTGAGATGCTTCCTTCTATTCCACAGACAGATACACTCAATTCAGCAATTTTCATACAGTGACTCTATCTGCCTTTGTTGTTTGATGCATCTTCCTGTCCTTTACTCATTATTGGATTAGTGTATTATTTCCTATTTAGCCAAGGTTAGTAGGTAGTCTTCCTGGTCTGTATTTGTACTAAAATTCAAGAGAAATGGGTTGGTATTTTGTTCCAAGATTAGCATTCTGCTCTCCCTCATCTCCATTAAGAAAACTTGCCTTATGGATTTGTAGCTGCTCTGATTTAGTAAAACTACCTACCTGACACTTTTCTCAGTGCTGGATTTGATTGACCTATGAAATGTTCTGAACTTATAGTCCATAAAACCACACAGATCTTTTCTAGACATACTCCTTTCTTTTTGGACACACTTGATTCATGCCTACCTTCTATGTTTTTGAAATATACTTTTGGATTCCAGGTATAAGATTTTGTATGTAATTTCATCATATTAGATTCAACCCAATGAATTTAAAAAGTCATTGACAGGCTAGAGCACTAAGAGGAATCAAATAAAGTGAAATTTAATGTGAAAAAGTTTCCAGCATGTGGGTGATCCCATTTTATACTAGCCTTCACCACCAAAAGCTACCCAAGATTTCAGGCACTTAAGATGGGGTTGTGGTGGGTTAGGTGTCAGTATCCACACTGTAAAATCATGGTTCATGAGTCTCCACTAGAGTGGTTATTTTACCACCCATCTTATGGACAGATTCATTTTAAAGTGACATTATATCCATGACATGCCATGAAAAATTAAGTAACAAGAAAAATATTCCTCCCTCTCATTATATGTACACCACATCGAATACACTGAGCATACTCTTCCAGAGTTAATAATAAGGTGGAAAGCAAGCACACACATATGCACACAGACACACATGCACACACACACCCACAGTAGAAGTATCTAGGGAATACATATGAAGGGCTAGGAAACAGGGATGGAGGGGGACACATAGAGGCAAGGGCCAAAAAATATTCATTTGACAACTGATGTCATGATTCTGTGTGGTAAAGAATGCATGTTGAAGGGATCTCTTGTACTCTTAGGTCTGCAGGCATAGATATGTCCTCTGGTGGGGGATGGTCATCATGTGGTTAGTTGGTATCCCTAGTGAGTGTCACATCTCTGCTCTCCTCTGGGTACTTTGTCTTTGACAAGGGGCATTGCTGCTCTCTCCTGGATCCATTGCCTTTGTGAGGATACTGCTCTGTTGGTTTCTGAAGTCATTGTTCCTTTGTGCTGCTAACTTCTAGGTTTCATTTCTATGGGGATGTCTGATGGCTTTCTAGAATCTTATCTGCTAAACATCTGCTAAAAGTCTCTTTCTGACCACAGCAAGATGACAATGCTTTGATCAGAGAGGTGTTGGTATTATGAGCCATTATACCTGGATAAGGGCTGCCAGACAAAAGTCAGATGTAGTGTGCCATGCACACTTGACTACTTGGATTTGGTATTCATTCATTGTCCTAGACATCGTGTCTGATTTTTGTGACCCCCATGGGGTTTTCTCTGCAATGATTCTCCATGCTGTGCTATATCATTCTCCAGTGAATTAAGGTAAACAGAGGTTAAATTAGTTGCCCAGGGTCTGAAAGCTAGCGCATGTTTGAGGCCATATTTCAACTCACGTCTTCTTGACTCCAGGTCCTGCACTCTATCCACTGAGCAGCTGCTATGGATATGAAGGAGTATTTCCAGGGTAAATCTGCAAAATAAAACTCTCTTCTTCTAAGATAAAACAAAAACATTTATTCACATATCACAAAACCAATTCCACCATAGTAACAATGAAGTTTGTATACATTACCAATAAAGGACCAAGGCCATTCCCAAACCTCCCCCTTTCAGCCATCCTCACAAACAAGCTCCCTATTCAAAATCACTCCCTCTCTCACTCATGCTACCTTTTTCTGTTCTGACTTAGCTCCATCTCTCTCTTTCTGCTGCACCCTTCTTGCTTCACCCACTCAGCAAGCTCCAACCACCATTGGCTGCATGTCACTCAGGATGATGTGAGCTAGGCCAAAGCTCAAAGGAGGTTACATAGGTCTATTAAGGGGCATGGAAAATCTTCAATTTGCCTTAATATTATAGGAGTCTGTGAGACTTGAAGGACAACTCCATCTCTAAATTCTTTGGAAGTAGCTTGCCAAAGTGAGTGCAGGTCCTTTTAAAGTAAAGATTTAGAGAGAGAACACCAGCTTTTAGGGCATTGTGGAGTATTTCTGTTCTGTGATCCATTAGCCAGAACCAAAGAAGGTGAGAGGCCAAGTTCCCTGTCTTACCCTAAGCTGGCCCACATTCCTTCTTTTGTCGTATTTAAGTTTACCAGGGATGAAGCTCTTTGCTGCTGTTCTTTCTTCTGGACAGTGCAAAACCTGTCTCCCCACAGATGTAAAAATTTAACTTGAGAAGAAAAGATGGGACAGGCACATAAGATTTTATCTGAAAAATATCTGAGTTTTTTTTGTCCTGGGAATTCAATATGAGTCCTTATTGTGATGTGTCATTCAAAAAAGTTAATGGAGAGGATTCTGGGAAGATGGCCACAAAATTCCAAGTTCTCCAGATTTCCCCCACAAATAAGACAAAATCATGCTCCAGGGAGAATGGGCAGTGATAAAAGTAAATAAAGATTAGGGTAAAACAGTATTCCTCCTGGGACAACAGGAGAACATTGGAAGAAAGTCTGTGAGGTGTAAGCATCTCCATTCTAGTTCCACTGAAATAGCAAGCACTGAACCCTTGGGTTAGCTGATTTGGGAGTTAGCCTCGATCACAGCCACAGAAAGTTTCACCTCCTGGACAGTATAGGGAAGTGGGCATCTGAACAGAGGAAGATTGAGGAATCCTGTGCTCAAGGAATGTCAGGCCTAACCCTGCTGCTGAGACTTGGTCCTGGGGGAGAAGGAATCAGCACAGGCCAGGTAAGTGCAGAAGTATTACACTAGGCATGCTCCTGACTCTGGGCACTTACTAGTGGATGGAATTCTGGGTTTTGGTTTCAGAACAGAGGGGAAACTGAACGAGGACCTGAGGTCAAAGGCACTGTCCCCCATGCCCCAGAACTAGAAGTGATTATAAGAAGAGGTTGCTATAAACAAAAATAAATATCAGGCAAAGGATAAAGAACCCAATGATAAAAAGTTTCTATGGGAATAAAGAAGACAGTCTCATTTTCAGAGGAGGATACTGAAGGAAAAAGTCTCTCTCACCATAAAGATTCATGAGAAATGTCACCTGCCCAAAAATATTCATGGAAGAACTCAAAAAATACTTTAAAACCAAATGAGACAGACTGAAGAAAAATTTTTAAAAAAAGAACAATCTAAGAAAAAGGAGAAGATTATGAAAATAAAGTTAACCAAGTGGAAAAGGAGATTAGAATCTTTAGGAGGAAAATCACACTTTGAAAACTGTAATTGGTCAAGGAGAAGACAACAAAGTTATAAGAGACATAAAAGTAATAAAACAAAATATAAAGAATGAAAAAATTAGGAGAATACAAAACATCTCATAAGACAACTAAATGATCTTGGGAACAGATCCAGAAGAGAAAATATAAGAATAATCAGCTATATTGAATTGCTTGCCTTCCCAAATGGAATGGGTGGGGAGGGAAGGATGAAGAGAAGTTGGAACTCAAAGTTTTAGGAACAACTGTTGAGTATTATTCTTGCAAATAGGAAAGAAGAAATACAGGTAATGGGGCATAGAAATTTATCTTGCGCTACAGGAGAAAAGAGAAGATGGGGATAAGTGAAGGGAGAGATATTAGAAGGGAGAGCAGATTGGTGATAGGGGTAATTAGAATGCTCAGCATTTTGGGGTGGGGGAAGGGGAGAAATGGGGAGAAAATTTGGAACCCAAAATTTTGTGGAAAAGAACGTTGAAATCTTAAATAAATAAATTTAAATACAAAAAAGAATAATCAAATTATTAAAAACCTATAATAAAAAGGTTTCTTCATTCAGTAATACAAGAACTAAATAAATAAAATCGTTGTGAAGCATCAGCACAAGAGGGGAAAGTAGAAATTAAAAAAAAAATTGTTCCATCACCATCTGAAAGATATCCTAGAAGAAAAACCTACAGGAATAACATAGTCAGATTCTGAAATCTCTATTTCAGGAACAAAATATGAGAAACAAGGAACAAAGATTGAAACATTAAGGAGGAACTATTGGAATCACACAAGATGTAGCAGCAACTACAATAAAAGATCAGAAGGGTTGGAGTACTATACATCAAAGTGCAAAAGAATTGAGGTTGTGGCCAATATATCTTGTCCAGCAAAGGTAAGCATAATCCTGAATGGAAGAAAACAAACTGGATTTTCTTTTTTTCTTTTTTTTTTTGCATTTTTTCTTTTTTTGTATTTAAATTTGTTTTAAACATTCATTTCCACAAAATTTTGAGTTCAAAATTTTTCTTCCCAATTCCCTCTTCCCCCCACCCCAAAACGCCAATCATTCTAAATACCCCTATCACCAATCTGCCCTCCCTTCTAACATCCCTCCCTTCCCTTATCCCCATCTTCTCTTTTGTCCTGTAGGGCAAGATAACTTTCTATTTCCCATTACCTGTGTTTCTAATTTCCTAGTTTCATACAAGAACAATACTCAACAGTTGTTCCTAAAACTTTGAGTTCCAACTTATCTTCCTCCCTCTCTCCCCATCCATCCCCGTTGGGAAGGCAAGCAATTAAATATAGGCCATATCTGTGTAGTTTTGCAAATGACTTCCATAATAGTCATGTTGTGTAAGACTAACTATATTTCCCTCCATCCTATCCTGCCCCCCATTTCTTCTATTCTCTCTTTTGATTCTGTCCCTCCCCAAGAGTGTTGACTTTTGATTGCTCCCTCATCCCACTGCCCTCTCTTCCATCATCCCCCCACCCTGCTTATCCTCTTCTCCCCCACTTGGATGTTTGGGATATGGAAGCCTTGACTTTTATGTCTTTCCCTGATGGTAAGCATTGTTCTTCCTCATTCAAAAGAATGGGAAAAGATATCTGTTCACCAAGAAAGTAACCTTTAATAGTCTTATTTTTTTCCCTTCTTTTTTGGCATTTTTCCCAACCAGTTACTTGACTTTTGGTTCCGTTGTCCAGAGTAGGGTATACTCTGGGAATTTGTAAGATCTCAGTTCCTCCAAGGTGGCACAATCAAGCATGTACACTGGTCTCAGAGCAGAGAGAAATTTTTGTGCCCAGAATCTTAGCAGAGTTTCCTCTCCACAGTCACCTGGCCTCCAGTTCCACCAAGCCAGCACTAGGGTCTGAGATTCAGAGAAGCTGTATTGGCAGGACTGCCATTCAGTGTAAGATAAAGATCAGCTCCCTCAGGGCCTCTACACAGGGCTAAGGTAATAATAAGCTGCTCAGTGCCCCCAGGGGTTTTACAATCCAACAATGGATGTGGCTGCCATAGAGGCTGCTGTGGAACTACTGCCACCTGCCTGATGTGGCTTCTGTCACTGCTGCCTATGGCCACAGCTATGGGAAGGCCCTTCTTCCTTCCTGGCCAGCTGAAAATACCCTGTCACTGACCTTTGATGCCTGTGGGTTGAGGGATCTGTGAACTGCTGCTACTTTGAATGGAGATTCCACCACCAAGGGCTGTTCATGAGCCTCGCACTATGACTAAGGCTGGGCTTTGGCCAAGGCTGGAGTAGGCTCTGCTCCACGTCCAGTGCAACAGATGTTTCCCATGGACCTTTCAAGTCACCCTGGGCTGGAAATCTCCTCCATTCTCTTGTTCTCCACTTTTGGTGCTCCAAAATTTGTTGAGAGTCCCTCTCTACAGATCTTTTATGGGTTGTATGGAGAGAGCCAGCATATATGTGTCTTTCTACTCTGACATCTTGCCTCAACCATCAAAAAATAGATTTTTGTTGAATCACAACACTTTCAGGATTATATTGCAAAAGGATGTGAACTCAATTGATAATTGACATACAATATCCAATATAAATATAAGATAGATATCAAAGACTAATTACAAGAAACTCAAGGACAGATTGTTTACTCTTCATATGAGGAATTGTTAACTGTATGTCTAAGTTTATAATTAATAATTGGGTGGTTCAAAAGAAAAATTGGGGCGGAGCTCAGTATGAAGTGATTCTAGGAAGTAAAATCATCTAGAAAAAATTAAAAAGAGTAATTATCTTATACAAATGAGGTGTGAGAGGAAGAACTGACAGAGAGGAATTAGATGGGTGAGGAGTGCTGGTAGTTCTGGAACTCCACCCTCACAGAGAATGTGAAGGGAATGTAAGGAAACAATGCATATATACTTAGGAGGGTATAAAAATCTTCTAAATTTAGAAAGAAATAAAAGTTTAAGGGGATAGGTGAGGATAAAATAAAGGCAGGGTTTTTTAGAGGGAACCCTGCTCACATCAGATGTGGATTAGAGAGCAATACATGCATTTAGAAAGGAAAAAAAGAAATGTGGGTGAGAGAATAGGGTAAGAAGGTACAGAAGGGTGTCTAGATTAATGGGAATGGAATAGAGAGGGAACAAAATGTATATGTATACATATTTGGAAATTTATAGTAGTCTAAAATCAAATATATACAAGAGGGCAAGGGGAAAAGGACCAGGGAGAGCATGAGGGATGGATCCTTGGAGGGGTGGTGGATTAAGCAATATAGGGACAAGATAGTGGGTAAAATAAAGCAAAGGAGTCAGGAGGGATAGGAAATAAAATACAGAAAAATAAAATAAAGATCAAGAGTAGATTTTATTAGAAAAAAGGTGGGGTAGTAATCATAACTTAAGACAAAGTAAAAGCTAAAATATATTTAATCAAAAGAGAAAAATAGGGAAAGTACACTACATGTCAGTAATATTACTCAATATTGTTTTAGAATATTTAAAATAAATATACAGCATATGGTTGCAATATGGCTATAGTGTATGACACATTGATCTCACGGCCCTGGCCAACTATGTGTGGGGTTGTGACTACAGCTCCCAGTTTTTATGCACTGAAGGAAATGTGTGGGTGAAAAGTGGTATAGACTGCCCACCAAACTGAAGATTGATAGAGTGTCTGATAAGCTCAGTGCATGTCTGTTGAAATCTGGACAGTCTACCAGGACCATACCAGTAAATTGAATCACTTTGATTTGAACTGCCTGAGGAAGATTCTGAAGATCATATAGGAAGATAAAGTCCTGAACACCGAGGTTCTTTCTCAAGGTGGACTGCCAAACATGGAACCTTTATTGTAGAGAGCACAATTCTTATGGGGTAGACACTTTGTTAAGATGCCAAAATTATGCTTGCTAAAAAGGCTATTTTATCGAGAACTCACACAAGGTGAGCACAACAAGAGGTTAGGAGAAGTAATAGAAGGACAGTCTCAAGGTCGTTCAGGAGAACTTTGGAATCAATTATGAGACATAGGAGACACTGGTCCAGGACTGCCCAGCATGGCATGAGCACATCAGAGAAGGTGCTGTATTCTATGAGCAAAGCGTAAGTGAAATGGCTCAAGAGAAATGTGAGATGTGCAAATTTAGAGATGTCTCCACTACAAATCTTCATGTGGACTATTAGTTGCCAATGTGTGGTAGAACATTCTGAGCTTGTATTAGTCTTATCAGCCACATTTGAACACACTGTGCCTTGACTTCAACATAGTGATGTCATTTTAGTCCTCTTTGAGAATGAAGGAAAACGACCAACTAGTTTTGGATAAGTCTATTAGAAAGATCAAGACAGGGGAAAATATGGAACTGAATCAATTTCTGGAGAAACAAAAGCTAAAAAACTTTTGGCATCTTCTAACTGGGACTGTTGAAGAATATACATGTCCTACACCATAGGAAACTTTATAAAAAACTAACCATATACTGGGTATAGGGATTTTGTAAGCAAGTGTAAGAAGGCAAAAGAGTTACTGCATGCCTAATGGATATGTCTCTTCCCAGCAAAAATTATTTCAAGGACAAATATCAAAACCTATAGATCCAAAAGGAGAGTTAGAAATGAAATCTTAAATAAAGAATGGGTCAAAAAAGAAATCATAGAAACAGTAACGATAAAAAGAATGTGATAATGATAACGCAACATACCAAAAGTTCTGAGATGCAACTAAATCAATCCTCAGAGGAATAAAAGATCCTTCGAATCATACATCAACAAAATAGAAAAGATAGAGCAAATGAACTCAATACATACTAAAAATTGGAAAATCAAGAAATAAATCTAAAACAAGTAAGAAAGAGGAAATATTAAAAACTATAGTGGAGACAGATAAATTGGAAACATCCCCCTGGAAATTGATAAATAAGACTAAAATCTAGTTCTTTGAAAAGACTGCAAAGTTGGTAACCCTTAATTTATCTGATTAAAAAGATCAGAAAATCAAATTAATAAATTAGCAAATGAACAAAGTAAAATAGCAATAAAACTAAAAGAAATAAGGGATAATTAGAATACAATATATACAAATATAGGCTTACAAAACGGAAAACACAAAGGAAGTAGGGAACTACCTTCAAAGATATTAAAAAAGGAAGGATTGGGATGAATTCATGAATGAAAGGAGGGCCCAGGTGCAAAGGATATTCCAAGGTGAGAAGGCAGCTGAGACTGGTGGGAAAATCCAGAATGTCAGCAAGTCATGGAGACACCCTGCTCCCTCTCAGTCAGCCTAAAAGGCTCTCTCACTGACCTTTGTGCCTGTGGGTAGAGGGAACTGTGTGGCTGCTGAAGATTCTGTCCCTGAAGTTTGCTCGGATCTGCTCCTCTCAGTGTCACTCGGTCAAGGCAGGACTGGGCTCTGCTCCAGGTCCTGTGTGCGACAGACCTTTGGTATCAGTTTTTCAGGTCTCTCTGGAACAGAAATCTCCACTCTGTTGTTCTGTGACTTCCGCTGCTCCAGAATTTGTTGGGAGTTCTTTTTTACAGGTATTTTACGGACTGTCTGTTAGGAGCTAGCACATGTGTGTCTTTCTACTCCGCCATCTTGGCTCATTGAGTGGATGTACCTCTGTCAAAGTAAGAATGTGATAAACCCTTAAACTGAAAGGCTCAGGTTGTCACATTATATCCTGGCCCATCTCCAGCAGTCCCGATGAATATCAGTCCATAGGACCCAGATGGCTCAGGAGAAGGAAGTGAGCTTGGTGACCATGTACAACCTTCCCTCCCTTAAATCAAAGTAAACTACAAGTCATGTCATCATCTTGATGTCATGGTCTTCTTCCAAAATGAAGGCAAACATAACGTTGTATGTAGTGCAATGAATACCTGTGTGATAATGCGATGGTCACCACCTTTCTGGGCATCAGTTTCCTCCTCTGATAAGGGAAAGGATTAAGATAAATTCACTCTGAGGTTCTTTCTTGCTTGAAATCTATGGCTCTCTAAGCTTAGGACTTTCACACCAAAACTATGCAAACACAGAATACAAGTGCTAGGTTAACTGTGGGGATAAAGGGGAGAAATGGAAGGGAGATAGAAGCATCTGAGGTGCCTGAGCAGAGAAGGAGGGAACCTGAGCTGGGTTCAGAGGAGAAAAGAAATGTAATAAATGTCTTAGATCTTAGGGTAAAATTCCAAATCTTCTTCTAAAGTGCTCCTTTGGATTCACTTTCCCTCCTTTATAGAATATGTGTATCTTTTTTCTCCACCCCCTCTTATCACCTAGACAATCACCTATCTACTGAAGAGATAATCCCTGTATTTGAGACTGAGATATAGAGAGAAACTCACCAGACTGGTGCCAGCTGCTGGAACACTGTGCATGACTGTGGCAATCACTGTGTTGGTTGATAGGGCTGTGTATAACAAGGGCTCTAGTTATACAGTCTTGATGCCCTGAGCTGATGTGCTCCTTCTTGTTCCCATGTCACTAGGGAGTGGTGTTTATCATGACACTTTTCTGACATTGACATTGTCAGCTGATGGAGTCAGGGGATGTCCCAAAGGAGGAAAACTTTTAGTTGAGATGCAAATTGTCACCAGCAATTAGTGTTCATGACTAAGAGCTTCCCAATGGAAAGTTATTATCCTAATGAGAAATGCCAAGTAAGCAGCCAGAAGCAGCTGAGCAAGAAACTTTCCTGAGCTTTGAGGGAAGAGGGTGAATATGTCAGATGGAGCCACTCAAGGAGGGTGGTATGGGGGGGTGGGGTTGGAAATGAATAAGCTGAGAAGTAAGGAATCCTAAGGCTACACCCAACACTCAAGTGTAGGCCACTAGTGTCACAGTGACTAGGATCCTGGACTTGCGGTTAAGGAGATCTGAGTTCAGAAGCTTCACTCTACACTTACTATCTCTGAAAGACCAAGCTAGACACTTAAGTTGTCTCAACCAGTTTCCCCATCTGTAAATCATAAAGTAGCACTTGCCTATCTTTGTATTTGTGATGCAATGAACTATTTCCCTATTGATACCTATTGCATATGACTCTCCTCATTGCAAGACTCTGAAGACTGAAACTGTTGAAGGAATTATTGGTCTTGGTAGTTATAAAAAATTCCCAGTTTTCTCCTTGTCTTCCTCAAGGAATGTCATATCTTGGTGTTTTAACAGCCCACTATTAGATATGCTGGCAACTCAGAGTCCTAATCAAAAGCCTCAGAGGATTCAACCTGTGCCAGTTCTAGGACCTGTATGCTATTCTGTCAAGAATGATGCTGCAGGCTTTAGAGTGCACTGCTCCTGTTAGGTGAAAACCACACCTACCCACTGACTTTTGTTTTGAGGAAGGAGGTGATAGTCTTACTGACATTTCACTTTGAAGGAGAATCTGAGAGATGCCATGGCATCAGCTCAGAAGAACTTGGGCACAAACAAAAGATGTTATGATGGTAAAGTAAGGCCTCAAGGCCTTCAGCAAGGAGACAGAATTCTGATAAGAAATCTTTGTATTCAAGTGACTCATATGTTAGTTTAGCAAGTGTAATGGTAATTTAAATGGGAAAACCTTTCCTATTTATTATCAGACTCATTAAGTCACATGGAGCCTGTGGTGGGAGGAGTATGCTAAATGGGTGGAGCAAGAGGAGGCAGAGCTAGGGCAAAGCTGACAGGAAGGTAGCCTTGAGAGCAGTCAGAGCTAGGAAGGATGCAGGCTCCTGGGTAGTGTGAGTGATTTTGTGACTGTTTGTGATTTTGTTAAGAGAGCCTGCTTGTGATGAGTGTAATGGACCTGGTTTCTGGAAAGCCTAGGAAGGGGAAGGCTTGGGGATTGTGTTGTCCTCTGCATTGTTACTGTGTATAAATTTCTGTTGCTGTGATGGATTTGGGTCTGAATAAATGTTTTGGTTGTGACCTCCATGTGGAGAGTCTGTGGTATTTCTCCATTCTGAATTGTGCCACGATATTCATGGCTGCAATGGGTGCTGTGAATATTGCATTGACACTACACCAAAGGAAGATCACCCTGTACAAAGTTATTGTAGGACTTATATTTTACCCTTTTGCAAAATAGCCTCAAATGAAGAAGATAGTTTATCTCTACCACCTATTGCCCTTAGGAGAGTTAGTTGGACTTTCTAAGGAGGTGGAAACAGTTGGTTGACTCTCACTTCATCAAAGGCTAAGAAAAAGAAACTGTATATCAGGTGTTATAAAGACTTTACAATCCAGATTTGAATTCTTAGAATGCTGTTTACAGTATGTGTATGTGTATAAGGCAGGGGAATTGAACCAAGACACAGCTACTTTTCTTCCGAGAAGTGTAGTAAGAACTCTTTGGGTTCAGATTCACCCCACTGAGCATGAGCATATTGTGATGATATCCAACCAATCCCTTCTTCCACTCCAGGTGAGATATACAAATTTATGATGATCCTTCCAGTCAGGCCTTAATAAACATTCATTTGGGTCCAGGAGCCAAGAGGTCTTTCAATGACAAGACGCTCAAACCCATCTGACCAGCCACTAGGCTGTTATAGTGTTTCAACAATTCTGAAGATAGTTAGATATATAATTTATCATACCATATTAGAGAGTACTCATATAAAATGTTCTTTTCATTGAACTGCTCATGGTTACTGCTGTACATGTTGAGACAAATGAAAAGAGACAGAATTTCTGGGAAATTAACTGTGAGAAATATACTCAGTGTAAATGAAGAACAACATTCACTGTGAAGACAGGAAATTTCTCCTTCTATTTGAGCCAATGATTCTACAATTCTAGTGAATGGATCTCTCTGTATTGGAGAGTTTGTTTGCTCAGAGAAATGCAGTGCTTTTTATATTGTTCCTAATTTGAATTTCCCCACCTGTCTCTCCCTTGGCTGGATGCAGCCTCCTGGATCTTTCACTTCATGTTCTCCTTCCTGATTGGTTCCCCTTCAAACAGACTTGTTATGCATGTGTAAAAGTTTCTAGCCTTTTACCTCATTAAAAGCTAGGTCAAAATTCTAATTGGAATCATTAACTTCAACTGTTATCACTCAAAGCTGAGAGGAGTTTTAATCCTATGGAAATTGAATTCCTCCTTTTGTTTCCTACATAATAACCAATTATGCAATTAGGCTATAGATTCCAACCAAGTTTGTTTGTCTGTTTGACTCAGCTCTCTATAAATTTGGGAAATGAGCTTTTCCTCAGAGAAACTTGCTGTAAATTTTTTCCTAGTTACCATGACTATATCCTTCCCCCCATCATATTTACCCCTATTTATCTAGCTCTATATCTCTCTTTTCATTCAGTCCTTTCTCAAAAATGTTTTGCTTCTGACTTTTACTCCCCTAATCTGCCTTTCCTCTATCAGCCCTCCTCTTTCTTTTCTCCCTTTCCCCTCCTACTTTCCTGTGTAGTAAGGGATTTATATACTCAACTGAGTGTAAAAGTTATTCCCTCCTTGAACCAGTTCTGATTAGATTAAAGACCATGGGGACACTAAAGACCCCCATCTTCCCCTCCATTGTAAAAGCTCTTTTGTGCCTCTTTTATGCCAGACAATTTACTCCATTCTACCTTTCTTTTTCTCATCTCCCAGTTTATTTCTCTTCATCACTTAATTTTATTCTTTCCATAATTATTTGATTACATTCAGCTTGCAGTCATGTCCTTTGTCTATGTACACTCCTGTTAACTGCCCTTATAATGAGAATGGGAATGTAAACATTTTAACCTTATTGAATCCCTTATGATTTCTCTTTCCTGTTTACCTTTTTATGCTTCTCTTGAATCTTGTATTTGAAAGTCAAATTTTTTATTCAGCTCTGGACTTGTCAATAGAATGCTTGAAAGCACTCTGTTTACTAAAATATCCATTTTCTCCCTCAGGGATTATACTCAATTGTGCCAGTTAGGTGATTCTTGGTTGGAATCCTAGCCTTTTACCCCTCTGGAATATCCTGTTCTAAGATCTCTGATCCTTTAATATAGAAACTGCCAGGTCCTCTGTTATCCTGACCCCAGCTCCACAATATTTGAATTATTTCTTTTTGGCTATTTTAATATTTTTTCCTTGACTTAGAAGCTCCATAATTAGGGTATGCTATTCCTGGGAATATGCATTTTGGGATCTTATCAGGAAGTGATCATTAGATTGTTTTCACTTATTTTTTTATCCTCTGACTCTAGAATATCAGGGCTGTTTTCCCTGATAATTTCTTAAAAGATGATATCTAGTCTTTATTTTCAATTGTGTCTTTCAGATAACCCAATAATTCTTCAATTGGATCTCTGTATCTATGTTGGAAGTCAGTTGTTTTTCCAATGAAACAGTTTATATTTTCTTCTATTTTTTCATTTTTTCATTTTGTTTTATTTTTTCTTGATGTCTCATAAAGTCATTAGCTTCCACTTGTCCAGTTCTAGTTTTTAAGTAATCATTTTCTTCAGTTCTCTACAGTTACATGGACTTGCATTGGCTCTCTTGATTTGGAGTCTTCATAAAATGTAGTTTGTGGCTGCTAGATAAGCAGTGCTGGCCATAACAGGGAGTCCCATTTTCACTCTATTCTTCTCCACTGTGAAAAATACTAAGGGTTGAAGGCTGACAAAAGAAACTCATGTATGATGTTTGTACAAAACCACCCTAGTTGCCAATGTGAGTTAAGGAAGGAAGCAGCAAGGAAGTAAAATCATTTTAGAGGGAGAACCCTCTCAGGCAGAGGCATGACCAATATTGAGGCAGAAACAGGAGAACCAAGGAGGTAATACAGTGTTTAGGGAAATAATTGAGGATTTATTCATCAGGAGATCATTTTGTGTTGGTTCACCCAGAGAATGGGAGAATCATTAACAATTGGATGGTGAGAATCAGTAATGAAAGACCTGGAGGGATATCTATAGATAGTGTGGGTTGCTTTAAAATTATAAGTATTAATCAGAATCCTTTTGTACAGCAAGCCTTTAGAGATTACATTATGCAAGAGGGCAACAATACAGGTAGTCTGTCAGTTTTGGCTGCAGAACACTGAAGTAGACAGCATCCTCCTGACTTTACGTGGTCTAGTAGAGACCCCTGGTATTCACATTGGGACCATATAAGAATATTAAAGGGGGAGGTCATAAAGATTGTCATGATGATCAGATATGCAGATGCATACTCTGATACTCCCTTTGCAGTTTACCATAGGAATATAATAGTGAAGACAGCTCCTCCTACCTACAAGCATTTAATTTTGGCTCCAATAATTGGGGAAATAGGGCACCCTCCTTCTGGATAAGATTTCACAGTTCAGTAACTTAGGGGACTGGAAAAAAGTCAAAGTTCCTAGAGAGATAAGAGTAAATAGCCAGTGCATTGAAAAATCACAATTACCTGACAAGGAGAGAATTATTTACTGCTCTCCTGAGATCAGGGGTAGATTTTGGAAGCATAGATAGTATTCCAACTAATGAAATATTCAGAATGTACTGAGAAAAGGGACTTGATACTAGAGAAAATAGAGATATAAGAACTTCCCTTACAGATCCTCATGAATCTTTGTACCCAAGTTTGTCTCACCTTCAGGGAGAATATGAAGTTGGTGACACCCCTGCTCAGACTACAAAATACACAAACAGGATTACAGACCCCATGTCAATTTGAACATATAGTCAAAACATGGATCCAATAGTGTAACTAAGGCATTCGTAAATACTCGAACAGTGGCCTTCCTTATATATGGAAACCCTGATAAGTTTAAACATGGAACTCATATACCATCCCAGGTCAGTGAGGGGCTGAAATCAGCCAGACAAGTTGAACTAATGATGAACATTGGACAATTCCCTAAGAAAGAACTTACTGTGTTAATTGCACCTATTCTCGAATACATCATTGGAATAGATATATTGAGAGGTATAATTTTAAATTTGCCTGAGGGGAGATACCAGTTTGCAATAAGGAAGATAGGAATTAATACAGTTTTAGTGGGTAAAATCAAATGGACCCAATCTCTTTACCAAAACCTTCGGAAATGATTACTTTAAATCATTATCTAGTGCCAGGTGGATAAGATGAGATTACCCCATACTATAAAGGATTATGCTGAGGCAGCAGTCTTAGGCCCTAAAACCACTTAATGGAATTACCCTATCTGGCCAGTAAGAAAGTCAGACGGGACATGGAGAAAACAGTGGATCACAGGCAACTGAATTGTCACCCCTTCCTTGTATGCTTCTGCAAGTCTTCCAACTGGAGGCATGTGCAAGAGGGATTAGATGGAATCTCAGTCTCCCATGCTTGGAATGAGGAAAAATGGATAAATGTTTAGTCTGATCGACCCTTCCAAGTTGCAGAAAACCAGACTGGTGTTGAGGGAAGGGAAAACCTTACAAATGACTGGTAAGGTCTGCCCCTTTAGAGAGAGGAAGATCCTTAGAGATAGATACTCAAAGTGGGAAGACCACTGGCTTTGGGTGTTGCCAATGGTATTCCTGGTTGGTATGTATTTAGACTACATAGGATCTTATGTCTTTGCCAACTTAATGATCCTGGACTCTTGGGAGAGTACTGACAGGGGCTTTCCACTTGAAATCAGGTCCTGACCCTATTACCTGTGCTTTTAATGGTTCCCCAGCTATTTGTTTGGTTTTGAATTGGAGCTAGTTCAAAAAGCTACATGAGTATTTTGGATCAATTTGATATTTCAGCTTAAGGCTTTCCAGTGACTTTTCTACTTTGACAAGAGCCTGTGAAGATATTAGGGACTGAGTATTACTGAAGTCACTCAGTATGTGGACTTTTCCTACCCTGAACAGCCCTGTAGTACTTCATGATTTGTGGGTCACTTTTGATCAGCACAAAGGGGCTAAGCATTGCAAAACAGGCAGCCAAGAAAGCAGAGCTATGCAGCATCCAGGGTTTAAGTGTCATGGAATGCATACATCCTGTCAAGATGGAATTGAGTAAATAAAAGGTGACAAAGGTGCCCACCAGGAGTAGGATCATTTGGGTGGCTCTGGTCTCAGGGAAGCCTCTATGGGAAAAGCTGCCAGTGTGAACCTGCTGAACTCTCTTGTGGTGCTTGTACAGGAGATAAACCTTGTAGCAAGTGGTAAAGCTAATGAAAGTCATACACACAGCATCAGGGAGGGAGATCACAAGTGCATGGAGTGACTCACTAATACCAGAAGTAACATTAATAGAGCAATATCCATAGTATTTTTCTTCTGAGGTGTTTCCAGTGCCCCTTGGTCCTTCAAGTTTCACAAGAATAACAATATTTTGCAGCATGTTGAAAATCCAGGAGAGGAGAATAGAGGGCATAATATATCTTGGGGCTGTGACTTTAAGCTTGATCCACCTGGAGTTGTGGGGACTGATGATGATGGCCTGAAAACCACTCAGCAGGCAGGTTGTGTTGAGAGAAAGACCCCGAGCTACTCTGTGAAGGTAGAAGACAATTTTACAGCCAATGTCATCCAGCATATTCTTGAGACCCAAAGCTGCCAAGCCCTGCACAATACCCTTGGAGAGAAGCAGCAAGGAGTTGACCACAGCCAGCTGAGTGAGAATCCGATCTATGGGCCTCAGCCTCTGGCCAGTTAAGAAAAGGAAGCTGAAGAGATAAATTAGGAAAAAGTTTCCCAGAACCCCAATTCCTGTCTGGAAGAAAAAGACAAAACCCAAGAACACGTCCACAGGAATCATATTCTTTCTGTTCTGAGCAGAAGAATTTCAGTCTGTGTCTGAGGGATCTGGAGAGAAATAGAAGAGCTACAGCTAGGTGGTGCAGTGGATACCAGTGCAGGAGTCAGGAGGACATGAGTTCAAATCTCACCTGAGACACTTGATGCTCACTAGCTGTGTGACTTGGGCAGGTCACTTAACCCCAACTGCTTCATCCTGGGGCATCTCCAGTCATCATGGTGAATATCTGTTCACTGAATTCAAATGGCTCTGGAGGAGAAGTGAGGCTGATGACCTGCACAGCCCTACCTCACTCAAAAAAAGAAAAGCAAAGTCAAGTGCAAGTCATGTCATTATTTCTCTGGACACGGTCTTCTTTGGCAATGAAGGACAAACACACATGTATTGGTCACTCATTGACACCTGAAGGGAACTCATAAGATGGCTCCTTCCACTGCACAGACAGACATACTCAATTCAGCAATTTTCATACAGTGACTCTATCTGCTCATATTATTTAATGCCTCCTCCTGGCATTTATACATTATTGGATTAGTGCGTTATATCTTTTCTTGCTAATGTGAGTATATTCAGCTTTCCTGGACTGTATTTGTACTAAAAATCAAGAGAAAGGGGTTGACCTTTTGTTTCAAGGTTAGCATTCTGCTGTCCCTCAGTTCCCTTTAGGAACCTTGCTTCATGGATTGGTAGGTGTTCTGGTTTAGTGAAACTGCCTACCTGACAGTATTCTCAGAGCTGGTGTTGGCTGATCTATGACCCTACCAAGCCATTCTGAATTTATGTTCCAGAAAATCTCACAGCTCTTTCGTGGAGACACTCTTTTCTTTCTAGATACAGTTGATTCTTGCCTCCCTTCTATATTTATGAAATATAGCTGGGATTCCAGATGTAAGATTTTGTGTTTATCTTCCTCTTATTAGACACAACCCAATGAATTTGAAAAGTGGGTGACAGGCTAGAGCATTGAGATGACTCAAATAAAGGGCTATTTAAAATTAAAATACGTAGTTAAAAAAAATACGTAGGATCTGGGCAATCCCTTCTTACACAAGTCTTCCCATGAAAAGCTCCCCAAGATTTGAGGCATGTGGGATGGCTTTGGTTGGGGTAGGTGTCAGTATCCACACTTTGCAAACATAGCTCAAGAGTCTCCATTAGAGTGATTACTTTTAATAACTACCCAATGGAAACATTCATTTTCAAATTATATTTTATCCAATGGTATGAAAAATTAAGTGCCAGGAAAATATATATATATATACACCACGTTGAGTACGTGTACATAGGTTATAATGAGAAATACATAATTATATATATTATATATGTAATATATTATATAATTATATATTATATAACATATAAGATTATAATGAGGAAGAAACCAAACATTCACACACACACAAGCACAGAACATTGCATCTAGGGAGTACATATGAAGGACTAGGAAGAAGGAATGAGGGGTACATATGGAGGCAACTGGCTTGGCCAGAAAACATTCATTTAAGAGCTGATCTCATGATTCTGTGTGTTCAAGCAAAGCAGATTGAAGGGGTATCTTATACTCTTTGCCCTACAGGAATAGTTATGTCCACGGGGGTGGGTGGGGCGGGTAACCATCATGCTTTTAGCTGATATACTTTCTGCGTGTCACCTGTTGGCTTTCCTTTGTGTGCTTTATCTTTGGCAAGGGACATTGCTTCTCTCTCCTCAATCCATTGCCTTTGTGGGGATACTGTTCTATTGCTGTTTGAAGTCACTACTCCTTTCTACTGCTAGCTTCTGGGTTTCGATTTTAAAGGTATATCTGAGGGTTTTCTAGGATGTCATCTGCTGGAGGTCATTGACTAAAAAGTCTCTTTTGGATCAGGACAAAATGGCTTTGCTATGATCAGAGTGGTGCTGGAATTATGAGCCATCATACCTATATCAGGGCTGTCAGATGAGAATCATTTTTAGTGAGCCATGCCAAGATTGTTTGTTCCCATGACTACTTGGATCTGGTATTCATTCATTGTCCTAGAAAACTATCTTACATTGTGTTGTCATTCAGTCATATCTGAGTCTTTGTGACCCCATATGAGTTTTTCTCAGCAAAGGTCCTGGCATTGTTTGCCATTTCCTTCTCCAGTAAATTAAGTAAACAGAGGTTAAATGACTTTCCCAAGGGTCACAGAGCTAATGAGTGTTTCAGGCCAGATTTGAACTCAGATCTTCTTGATGTTAGATCATGCTTTCTATGCACTCAGCAGCTGCTGTGGATATTCAGGTGTATTTCCATGGTGAATTTGCAAATTAAAAGTTCCCTTCTTCAAAGATGAAACCAATATATTTATTCAGACACCAGAAACCGCATTCCACATGGTAACAATGAAGTCTGAATACATTACCAATAAAGGGAACAAGGCCATCACCAAACCTTTCTTCCTTCAACCCTCCCCACAAGCAAGCTCCCTTAGGAAAAATCCCTACACCCCCCTCACTCACACTAGCTGCTCTGTTCTGACACAGCTCAGCCTCCTCTCTTTCTGAGCTCCACCTCATTCTCTCTGTCTTTCTGCTGCCCCCTCTCTGTTCCACCCATTCATCAAGCTCCTTTCAACACTGATTCCATGTGAATCAGGCTGTGAGCTGAACCGAAGCTCCAAGCAGGTCACATGGGTATATTAACAGGTAGGGAAGATCTTCAAATTTCATAACACTACAGGAGACTGAGAGACTTGAAGGACAACTCCCTAGATAGTTTGGAATTAGCATGAAAATACAAATGTAGACCTTTTTAAAGTGAAGATTCAGAGGGAGAAGATCAGCTTTTAGGGACATTATTGAGTATTTCTGTCTTGTGATCCACTACCAAGTACAAAAATTAGATAAGAAGTCAAGGTCACACTCCTACCCTCAGCTGGCCTCCAGTTCTTCTTTTGTTATATTTAGGTCTACCAAAAAGGAAGCTCTTTGCTTCTTTTCTTTCTTCTGGACAGTGAAAAACCTCTCTCCCAACAAATATAAAACATTAACTTGAGAAGAAAAAGATTTGACTGAAGTAAGTACATAAAATTTCATCTGAAAAATATATGATCTTTTATATTCAGAATTTATTATGAGTCATTAGTGTGATGTGTCATTCAAGAAAGTTAATGGAGAGGATTCTGGGAAAATGGCAGAACAGGTTAAAAAATTCCAAATTCTCCATATTTCCCCACAATCAAGAGAACATATTATTTCAGGGAGAACCTACAGTGATAAAAATAAGTAAGGATTGGGGTAGAATTGTATTCCTCCTGGGACAAGGGGAGAATATTGGGGGAAAATTTGTGAAGTGTTGGTATCTCCAGGCTAGTTCCACTGAAATAGCAAACACTGAACCTTGCATTTACCTGGGCTACAAGGTAGTCTTGGTCACACTCACAGAGAGTGTAGGGACTTGGGCATCTGAGCAGAGGAGGATTGAATAAACCTGTGATGAATGGATATCAGGCCCACCTATGCTGATGTGGCTTGACCCTGAGGGAGAAGGAGCCAGCACATAGCACGTGAATGCAGAAGTATTTGGTCAGGGATGCTGATCACTGTGGGCACTTACAGGAGGGTGGAACTCTTGGTTTTGGTTCCAGACCAGAAGGAAAAATTGAAGGAGGACCTGAGGCCAAAGACAAGATGCCCTGTGCGCCAGAACTAGAAATGTTTACAATAAGAAGTTACTATAAATAAAAATAAAGATGAGGTAAAGGAGAAAGGAACCAACCATAAAAATTTACTATGGGACTAGAGAAGACTGGGGTTTATCTATAGAGGGGACTAATGAAAGAAAAAGCCCTTTATACTGCAAAGAGTAATGGCAAATGTTTACCTGTCCAAATGAATTCATAAAAGAACTAAAAACATACCTTAAAAAGCAAATGAGAGAGACTGAGGAAAAATGGAAAAGAAAAGAACAATTCAAGAAAAATGAGGAAATGGTGAAATGAAAATTAACCAAGTGGAAAAAGAGATAAGAATCTTAAGGAAGAAAATCACACCTTGAAAATTGTAATTGGACAAGTGGATACCAGCTAAGCTATAAGAGACCAAGAAGTACTAACGCAAAATATAAAGAATGAAAAATTGAGGAGAATGTGAAACATCTCATGAGGAAAACAATTAATCTGGAGAACAGTTCTGGAAGAGAAAACAAGAATAATGAGGCTACTTGAAAGCTCTGATCACAAGAAGGATCTTCATGCAAGAATAAAGGGAATAATTAAGGAAAATGGTTCTGAAGCGTTAGAACAAGGCAGGAAAGTAGAAATAAAAACATCGCTCTCTCACCTTGTGAAAGAGATACTGTAGGGGAAACCTATAACAACATCACAGCCAAATTCTGAAAACTCAAACTCAAGGAGAAAATATGAGAAACAAGAAAAAGAGATTCAGATATTGAGTAGGCATACGTAGAATCACACGAAACCTAGCAGCAGCTACAATAAAAGAATGAAAGTCTTAGAGCATTATATAGCAAAGAGTGAAAGAATTGGACTTGTGTTCAAAATATTATGCCCAGCAAAGTTAAGCATAATCCTGAATGGAAAGAAAAAGGCATTCAATGAATCACCAGGCCATCAGAATTTTATTACAAAAGGACCTGAACTCAATAGAAATTGTGACATACAAGACACAGGACAACTATCCCATAAATATCAAAAACTAATTAAAAAGGACTCAATAAAGGACAGATTGTTTATTTTTCATACAAGGAAACGTAAACTCTACATCTATGCTTATAAGTAGTAACTGGTTGTTCAAAAGAAAAATTAGGGTAGAGCTGTGTATGATGTGATTCTAAGAAGTAATGCTGTCTAGGAAAAGGTAAAAAAGAAGAATAATTAGTTTCCACAAGTGAAGTGTGAGAGAGAGAATTGACACAGAGGAATTAGATGGGGAAGGAGGGCTGGTAGTTCTGAAACCGTACTCTCCCACTTTTTTTTCAGTTTTTTAAAAAATATGTAATTTACTTTTCAGTTCTCAACATTGTCTTTCACAAGAATTTCAACTCAAAATCTTCTCCTCATCTCTCCTTTGATGTCTCTTTTCTTTCCTGCCCAAGTTCAGCCTTCTCCTATTTTTCAGTTGTTCTGGAAAATGCCATTATGAGTTAGGCCCAGGCCAGTAGATCACACTCAGGTCTTTAACACTTTTTTTTTAGTTTTTATGTTTTTATGTATTTATGTATTTCTGAAGAGGATGCATTACAGTTTTTTCATTTAATTCTTCCTGTAATTACATTAGCATTTCCTTCAAAGATTTTGCTTCTCTGCTTTTGGTGCATACATGTTAAACAATGACAATTCATTGTCTATGGAACTTTTCAGCAAAAAATAAAACCTTTATTTTTCTGTTGTATTCAAGGCCAATTCAAGATGTTGGTATTTATTTTAATCCAGGTACAGCATAATAGTTTTTGTTCCATTCAATTATCACAGCTACACCTAGTTTTTAATGTTTCAAATATGTTCCTGGCCACACCATATTGATGACCCTCTGCTTTCTAACCCATTCTACCTTTCACTTTTATGTGTGAATTTGCTCCATTCACTTTCATGGTGATGTCAACAATTGTGTATTTTCCCCCATATTATTATGTAATACTTTTCCTCCCATGGCCCCTCTACAATAAAGCAGATGGTGAAATAGGAGTACACTTACCACAGATGTGCTTTGCTTGACCCAGTCTTTCTCTGCCCACTCCCACTGCTATGCTCTTTTTGTGCTTTAAAACTCTTTCTCAGGATCCATCCTCTTTGCTTAGAATTTGTTTTGTTTATGATTAATTCTTCTTTGAATCTATCCTGTCTTTCTTCTCCCTATCACTTAATTCAGTTTCTTCTTGTTTTTGTTGAGTTCAATGTGTTTTATACACAATATTTTTGTATTTTTATGTATTCTATCCATCTTTAACTAACTGAAATGAGTTTCAACACATACCTATTTCCCTCTCCATATTTGAAGGTAATAAATTTTATATAATATGTTTCTCTTTGCACTCTCTTTCCACTTATGTGAGAAAATTTTCCATTCCTCCCACTTCCTTCCCCATTTTATTTCTTCTCTCCTGTTCCTTTCTTTTTTAAAGACAATTTGACATAACAAAATCACTCTTAGGTCTTTTATCTTATATAATACCTCTATCATCTTTGATGACATTAAAACTTGGAGGAAGGGAGCTATAACTTCCTTTCCTTTACAGTGTAAACATTTTTTTCTTATATCATCCAATTCTATAATTTACCTTTTATTATTGCTTTTCACTCATGTTTGTATTTTTAAATTTCTCTCACTTCTGATTTTCTAAAATCAGGGATACTTGGATATCCTCAATAAAAATACAGTCTTTCTTTTTAGGTTGTATTCAGTTTTTCTGAGTAAATTATTTTTTACTATAAGCCTACATTTCCATTCTTTTAATATTGTATTGCATACTCTCTACTCCTTATAGTGGTAGCTGCTGTTTTGTGCTATACTGACTATAATTCTTCAGATCTTGAACTGTTTCTTTTTTTAGGATCCTTTCAGAATTTTTTCTTTTCCCATTTTTTGTGTTATCCTGACTATGACTCTTCAGACCTTGAACTGTTTCTTTTTTTAGGATCTTATCAGAATTTTTTTCTTTTCCCATGGAGGTCTATTTTGATTTCAGTGATAGTGGAAGTTTTCCATTGGAAGTTTTTTTTTAAGGACCTGTCTATTCCTTTTATTTTACTGTGCACTCTGATTCTAGTGTCAGGCAGTTTTCTTTCAACATTAAGTGAAATATAATAGTAGATTTTTAATTTGTGACTTTCAATTAGTCCAGTGATTTCTAAAATGTTCTCTCCTTGATTTCCTTTCTGGATTAAGAGTTTGTTAAAATGAAGTGCCTTGATTTTTTCTATTTTGTCAGTCATTTGACTTTATTTTAATATTTTTGTTGTCCCTCAAAGACACTAACTTTTAAATGTCAATTATAATTTTTAACAAGTTGTGTATTACTTGGGTAAATTTTTGTACTCCTGTACCAAGCTATTGACTCTTCTTTCAAGACTATCTTCTATAGTTCTCATTTATTTTCTAATTCTTTTCCCTAAATTATTTCATTTATTATATAACTTTTAAACTCTTATTTCAAAAGCTCTTCTTTCATTTCTTTTAGGAATTCAGGTTTGACTTTGTTGTTATGCAGTGCTTTCCTTTCAGTCCTCACTTGCAGATATTTTGGAGTTATTCATCTGTGTTGGGAATGTGCCATGGGCATTATTAATAAAAGAGCTTCATCAGTGAAATGTTTTTGTTTGCTTGTTGGTTTACTGATTCCATAAGCCTTATTTCCTGAATTGCAACATTGTATTAGAGCTAAGCTCTATGCATTTATGGAGAGAATTTTAAAGAATGATATGGCCATAGTCTATTTGCTGGTGTTCTGCCCTTTGATTGCTGGGTATTGAAAGTGGCAGAGACAGGAATGGCTCAGACTCAGGAACTGAAAAGTTTCAGTAGGTTCTGAACAGTCTAATCTTGCTTATGGTCTGGTCACAGCCCCCTTGGACTGATGTTTCCAGGCTTCAGACCCTGATTTGAGTCTAGTCAAATAATTATAGATTTAGCCTTGCAAGGGTAGGGGGAGGAGAGAGAGAGTTCCAGTAGTCAGTTGGTGGCCTGACCCACTGTCACCTAACTGGAAGGCTTTCTAGATTGCAAATGACAGAACCATAGGTTGACCCCTGGTTCCACAGTCTCTATCCAGGTGAGTTACCTTTAAGTAGAGTTCTAGATGTAATTAAAGGGTCATATTGTCAGACATGCCAGGCAGAGTAGATCCAGTTTCAATCCTTGAAGAGTACTTTTGTATTGCTTCTGTAACCTATGGTCCACAGATTCAATTTCTGTATTTATACATTCTGGATTCAGTTTTTCAGATATCAGCTTCTATAAGAAAATGAGGTAGTCATGACATAATAGACATGGATTCAGGGAGATGAGTTCAAATCTAGCCTTAATCTGTGTTGCCCTGTGCAAGTTGTTTATATTCTGCTGCAGTTTCCTCAACTATCAAATGGGTACAATAGTACCTACCTCCTCGGGTTGTTGTGGAGATCAAATAAGGTAATGTTTGTTAAGTGTTTGGTATAGTGCCAGGCGCATAGTAGGTACGATGCAAATACTAGCTATCATCATCATCATCATCATCATCATCAATTATTTTTGCTGCTATTGTTATTATTTCTTAATATAAATATAAAAATTTTAGATCTTTTTCTGTCATTAACTTTCCACTGGAAATTTCAGAATATGACCAAAATCCAAGTGATGATTCGGCCATTACATTTCATAAGGTCATCAGTATCGAACAGAAATAGAACTACAGTGGCATCTACTTTTACTCATTGATTTCATTGATGAGGAAACTATAGTCCATGTCAGGCAAATAATTTGCCAAGTGTGGAACATGTAATAAGATATGTAGCTGGTATTTGAAATCAGAGGCACCTGAGCATAGGAGGGCATCTGAGCTGCTTTCAGAGGAGGAAAAAGAAATATTATAAATGTCTTGGATGTTGGGGCAAAATTCTGAATCTTGTCCCAAAGTCTTCCTTTGGACCTACTTTCCCTCCCTTATAGAAAATGTATACTCATATCCCTATCCTCTCAGGGCCTAAAGAACCTCCTATCTTTTCAAGAGATAATCCTTGTGTTTGAGTCTGAGATATAGAAAGAAACTTACCAGGCTGCAGCACAAGGCATGGCTTTTGCAATCAATGTGTTGGTTGACAGGACTGTGTAAAGCAAAGGTCGTTGTTATAGAGTCTTGATTCCCTGGACTGATGTACCTCCTCTCATCCCTATATCACTGAGGACTGGTGTTTATCATGTCACTTTCTCAAGATTTGACATTGACATTGGCAGCCAAGGGAGCCAGGGGATGAATGGGAATAGGAGTAAGAAAACTTTTACCTCAGATGAAAATTGTCATTAGCAATTTGTGTTCAGGAGCAAGAGCTTCTCATTGCAAACTAATTCTCATAATGAGAAATGCCCAGTTGGCAGCCAGAATTAAGAAACTTTTCTGAGCCTCGAGGGAGAGGGATCAATATGTCACATGGAGCCACACCGGGAGTGTGGGGGACTCAATAGTGAATAAACTGGGAAGTGAAGAAATCTAAGCCTACACCCAACACTCAACTCTAGGCCACTAGTGTCACAGTGGTTAGAGTCCTAGACTTGGAGTTAGGTAGAGCTGAATTCAGATCCTTCCCTGTATATACAACATCTGAAACCCTGAGCAAAACACTTCACTTGCCTTAGTCTTAGTTTCCCCAACTGTAAATGATAAATTAGCACCTGCCTATCTTATAGTTAAGAATAAATGAACTGTAAACCTTGAGTTGATGCCTATGGTATATCACTCTCCTCATTGGAAGAGACTGATTACTCAAGAAACTCAAGGAATTCTTGGCTGTGACAGGTATAAAAAGTCTTGGACATCTCCTTACCATCCTCAAGGAGAGCCATATCTTAGTGTTTTAATGGAGCTTTTTTTTCATATGGTGGAACTTTGATTCTTGAACAAAAGGTTCAGAGCAGTGATCGTGTATCACTTCTTGTACCCGTATACCATTCTATCAGGAATTATCCATATATTTAGGTGAGAACCATGCCTATCCATTGACTTGTGTTTTGAGGAAGAATGTGATAGCATTACTCACATTCAGTACATCTCTCATTCAAATGAGAATTTGAGAGATACCATGGCTTCAACTGTGACAAAAAGGATGTTAAAATTATAAAGTAATGTGTCAAGGCCTTCAATAAGGAAAGAGTTTTCTGATGAGAAACCTAGGTATTCAAGTGACTCTTAAGTTAGTTGACCAATGGAAGATTAGTCTGTATAAAGTTATTGAGGTACTGCACATTTTACCTTTCTGCAAAATGGTCTCAGATTAAGTGGAACATCTGAGTATAGTTTATCTTAACCACCTATTGCCCTTAGGAGCATTAGTTAGACTTTTTAATGGAGATGAAGATAGTTGGTTGATACCTTATCAAAGGCTGAGAAAAAGAAATTGTCCTTTCAGATGTATAAAAACTTTCTAACCCAATTTGGGATGCCAAAAATGATTTATACAGTGTGTGCATGACTATGGAGCAGGAGAATTGAACTGGGACACAGCTACTTTTCTTCCAAGAAGTGTAGTAAAAAGTCTTAGGTTACAGATTCACCATACAGAGCATGAACATATTGTGATGATTTCCAACCTATCCTTGCTTCTACCCCAGATATTCCTTCTGGTCAAGCCTTAACAAATGCTAGCTCCAGTATTGGAGCCAAGAGATCTTTCAGCACCATGAGGCTGTTAGGATGTTATGAATAAAGCTGAAGATATTTACACACTTACTGTGTTACAATGCTAAAACTTGCCCATGTAAAATGAGCCTTGCAGATGTTTGCTGCTGTACATATCAATATGAAGGAAAAGTCCAAGAGACAGAGTTTCTGGGAAATTAATACTCAATTTATTAATTAGGCTTTGGGTCCCACCCCAATTGAGGAGAATGTTTGTAGAGGGATAGGTCCCTTATTGTGAGCTCTGTCCTTCACAAGACCTGGGGTTTGAACTAGGAAATAAAAAGAGAACAAAACCTCCTGATTCTAATATTAATAAATAGTTGTTAATGATCATTTTGCTCAATGTGAATTACTGCATTTGATATGTAGTAGTAGTGGTATTCAGATATTTTTGCTGTTGGTTCATTTTGTGTTGTGTTAATGCTGCAGTAATGTCTGTCCGTTCATGTTTATCCTAACACTCACAGTTAAACTGCATTTGGTATAGACCTACTGATATTGTCAGTGTCATTGTTGCACCTAGCCAACCTTGCCTTCTTAGGTATCATGTTTACCTTGTTGCTTGTGATCGATAGTTGTATTCTATGAACATGCATATATTATCAACACTGTGTGTTTTATGTCCTGTATGTAATTAGGCATGTTCTCACAGCAGTACTTAATCTGTTGATATTTTTTAAAGTGCCTTCTCTATTCCATATGCTGTTTGTTACATTAGGAATGACATGTTCAGCAAACTTTACCAGTCCTCCACTCCCACCTGTTTCCTTCTAATTTCACTCCTCACTTTCATGAGATAATTTGTATAATCATCTCTTCATATCACAAATCAGCCCCCAGTTTATTTTCAAACTACCTCAGCAATAATAATAGTTTTAAAGAATATTATTGCTAATGGCAGCTAATATTAATAACATTTCCACATATCATAAATAATCAATTTGACCTGTATAAGTGCTGTACAATTAGTCTTTATTGATTTCCTTATATTTCTTTTATTGTATATTTGTTTATATATTTCATGTATCTATGTTGAATTTTCCAATGAGTTCTGGTCTTTTTGTTTCAAATACCTGAAAATATTTCAGTCCATCAAATGACCATTTCTTTCATTCAGGATTATACTTACCTTTGCTGGATAAGTTATGCTTGAGTGCAAACCCAACTCCTTTGCTGTTCAACCTATCATGTTGTAAGACTTACGATCTTTTAGCGCAGAAGCTGCTAGGTCTTCTGGAATCGTGACTGTTTTCCTGCAGTATTTAAATTGCTTTTTCCTTGCTGATTGCAACATTTTCTCTTTAACCTGGGAATTGTGAAATTTGGCTTTGACATATCTCCAAGTTTTCTTCCTAGGCTCTCTCTCTCAGGCAGTGATCAGTGTATTTTTTCTATTTCTATTTTACCTTCTTGTTCTCAAACTTCAGGACAATTTTCTTTAATATTTTTTTACTTTGCTTTGGTTATTATCTTTCACTCTTGAAGAGGAGCAAAATGACATCACCATGATAAAGTGATGTTTCATTGTGTTCAACTGTGGCTGATCAGACCAATACGAACTCGGAATGCTCTACCACAGATGGGACACAGATAGTCCCTGTGAACATTTAGGGTGGATACTCCAAATTGGCACATGCTAAGTTTCCTTTGTGCTGTTTCAATTCTGCTTCTCTCATACAGCACAGCACCTTCTCTGATGTGGGCATACCATGCTGAGAGGTCCTTTGTCGGTGTCTCCCATGTTCCATAATCAGATCCAAAGTTCTTGAGAGAGACCTTGAGAAAGTCCTTGTATCTCTTCTTCTGACCACCCTGTGATCATCTGCCCCATGTGAATTCTCCATAAAATAGCCTTTCTGGCAAATGTACAGTGTGCATTCAACAACGTGGCCAACCCATCAGAGTTACACTCTCTGCAGTATAGTTTGAATGCTTGGCAGTTTAGTTTGAGCAAGGACCTCAGTGTCTGGTAACTTCTCCTACTAGGTGATCTTCAGTTTCTTCCTAAGACAGTTCAAATGGAAGCGATTCAGTTTCCTGGCATGGAGATGATAGACTGTCCATGTTTCACAGGCATATAACAATGAGATTAGCACAACAGCTCTGTAGACCTTCAGTTTGGTAGTCAGCCTAATACCTCTTCTCTCCCAAATTTTTCTTTGGAGCTTCCCAAGCACTGAATTAACTCTGGCAATGTGTGTGTTAACCTTGTATCCAGATTCTTTGTTTGAACATCAGTTTTGAGTAGACTGACAATTTTTATATTGTCTCTCATCAATTTGTTCTGTCAGTTGTTTTTCTAAGGAGATATTTCAGATTCTCTTCTTTTTCTTTCTAGTTTTTTCATATCTTGGCTTTTTATAATGTCACTCAATTTCACTTGCCAAATTCTAATTTTCAAGGTGTTATCTCCTTCCTTAATATTTTATATCACCTTTTCTAATTGATTAACTTTGTTTTCATAACTGTCTTGGATTGCTTTTTTTTCTACTTATTCTTGTTATCTCTAATTTTATTTTTGAACTTTTTATTTTCTTCCTCATGATTTTTAAATCTCTTTTTCCAACTGGTTAATTTTCTTTTCATAATTCTCTGGAATCGTCTCCCCCACCCAATTTTCTCTTGATCTCTCTTATTTGATTTTTAAACTCTTTTTGAGTTCTTCCAATATTTCTTTGTGGGCTTGTGGCAATTTGACATTATTCTTTAGGGTAGGAGTGACTTTTAAAAAATCTCTTTATCTTCCTCTGAATCTATCAAATGTCATGTTATTTTTCCTTTGCTTACTAATTTTTTATTTGTCCTATTTTATTTTTAATAGCTTACTGTATTATAATCAAGTTTTAATTACAAGTTGTGGGTAATATTGTCCTAGACCTTAGGTCCTTCTCATTGTTTTTATTTTTTCCTTAACCCTATTCAGGGGCTCAAACTCAGGGACTCCTCTCTTCCTCCCCTAACCCCCAGCCATGCTATCCAGAGAATGCTCTTGCTCTCTGGAGGAATGCTGTCTTGGGACATGTGCTTATTGCTCCTCATGCACAGCCACAGTATGGGATCATGTTTGGTCAGCACTCCTAGACCTGACTTCTAGAAATAAAAGGGCATCCTTTAATCTTTCTTTGCTCTACATCTGCTGTTCTTTAGATGAAAGTTTGTTAAGGAGAAGTTTGTGAGGTGAAATTTCTTGAGATCTAATTGACTTCTCTCAGAGTTGATTTAGAAGAATCAGCCTGGAGGTGTTTTACCCCACTGAGACCAAACCTCAATCCATGGAATCTTCTCTGAGGTTCTCTCAAGATGATCTTAGGAGAAGAAATACTTTACCCCTCTATTTTTGTTGCTCTATGTTTATTTCATGGTGATTTTCTGTCTCTTTTTAGAACAAATTTGGAAAGTCTGGGGATAGCTGACCTAACCTACCTTCTTCCTAGGGTGCATTGATCCTTTTTGTTTTCAAGTGCCAATGTTGTTTGTGTTTATATTATATAGAGTTATAGTTATAGAGTAGTACACACACATATATAGGTACACATATCTACTTTCATATCTATATATGGAGACAGAGAGAGAGAGAGAGAGAGAGAGAGAGAGAGAGAGAGAGAGAGAGAGAGTTATATCACCCTAGAATCCCTAGAATCCTTTCTGGATAAAGAAAAGTATACTCAAAATAATATCCCTAGGACTCATGTTCTTGACCTCTTGTGGAGAACAAATGGCACTAGAATCACATGGACTTAGAGAAAAGAGGTGTTAATGTCATTTGCCAACATTGCCCTCTCATTCCCATTTAGAAGGAACTTCTGAGGAGTCTCCTTCAGTTCTTTACACAAATCTCCTTATACTCAGCCTTGACATCATAGGTACAATGGAACACGTAGGTAATAGGCCTAAGAGGCTAATTCCTAAGTCTTTTTGAGGCTCAGTTATACTTTCATGTGATATTCAAATTACAAGTACCTATTTCCTATAACTATAATCCAAAAATAGAGAAGGGGTCTCAATGATAGGGCATGAAGGTGTGGAGATCCATGATGTCAGTATCAATCCCTAGAAAATGATTGAGCCTTTTTTCTAACCAACTTTGGGGCTAAATTAAAAAAAAATTAACCAATGAATTAGCAAGTGATTCTTAAGTTCTTACTGAAGTAGGTACTGGAGATAAAAATACATAAATGAAACTTTACTTGACCTCGGGGATTAAAAACTTTTCAAGATATTCTTTTCTCAGTGCCATAAAATGAACACAGTCCCATGTGGTTTCATGTGTAAAGCCATGTGTGACTTTATGGGGTGTTCAGGGCAGACTAACACCTCTGATGAGAGGGCTTGCTGGGCTTTTTTCAGAGTTATTCAGCCACCTTTGATGTCCACCTTCACCCAACTCTCATCTGTGGTTCCAAGAAGCTGTAGCATGAGAATCACCTGGCAGGATAAGGTACTAGACACTGAAATCCTTGCTCAAGTTGAACTGCCAGAGAGCACAACTCTGATGGGTCAGTCATGTTGTTGGAATGCAAAATGTACACTTCCCAAAATGACTATTTTATGGAAAACTTGCATGGGGCAGGTGATCGCATGGTGGCCAGAAGAAACGTTACAAGGACACTCTCAAGATCTCTCTCAAGAACTCTAGATTTGAATGTGCAACATGGGAGATACTGGCACAGGACCACTCAGTATGGCATACCCACATAAGTATGTGGCTTTTGAGCAAAGCAGAATTGAGACAGCACAGAAAAAACGTAGGATACACAAATTTGGGATATCCACCCCAAATATTCAAAGAGACTGTCTGTGCTCAAGCTGTGGTAGAGCATTCTGAGGTCGTGTTTGTCTGATTAGCCACCGTTGGACACAGTGAAACTTCACTCTGCAATGGTGATGTCATTTTGGTCCTCTTCCAAGACGAAGGGCAACAACCAACCAACCATCATGCACAGCAGCCACATGACCAGTAAAACCTTCTAGGGAAATGAGGTAAACCAGGGTCGGAGGAAATGACAGATCTCAAACCTGTGAGTGAGTTAAGGAGATGTCTACCCCAAGCATATGAAGACTTCTCCTGGAGGAATGGGTGAAGGAGAAGAATCGTCAAGAAAGGGCATGAAGGCAGCTAAAGCAGGCACTGTGAAGTGCTTAGAGTAAGGTGAGACATCAAAGATGCCAAGGTTGCATCCTGTATCCTGGGCCATTGAAGTCATTCTGTCTTTTTTCTTGCCTCTGGACTCCAGAAAAGAGAGTGAGGCTTATGATTTGGGGCAACTTTGCCTCATTTAAATCCAACTCATGGGAAACTTAAGACATCACCCCATGGTGTCATTGGTCCTCTTTGAAAAAGAATAAATAACAAAGTATGGTAGGAACTTCAGTTCCTCTGTAATTCAATTTTCTAAATTGGCTAAAGATCCACAAAAGCTTTCCTCACATACATTCCTGTAATTTTTTTCTTTCACAGCAATGAAAAGATTCTTATGACCTGTTCAACTCCAACTAGTGTCATGGAGAGTCTAAAATAACTTACTGATGAAAGACCAGGAAGTCAAGAATTAAGTAGTATATGTGGTTTCTGCCGGTTTCGTAAGTGCATCGATGAACTTTAGATCACTATCGATGTATATAACCAAAAGAACAAAGTAAGAGAAATTCTGAATCTACATTTCTACCCCAGCTGATGGGGGTCAGCGTGGGGTCATGTTATACTGTAGAGAGCTACTCAAAATAATATAACCTGAGGTTAGAGAAGGGGTAGGTAATTTGGGGCTAAATTTCAAAGAAGTTCATAATTTGAATTTTTAGACATTATCTTGTTTCTTATCCATGAAAAGAGAAGCTTATTTAAGGGAACAATTTGAATACAAGTGAAATGTAATTAGGAAAAGTGCTTTGTGTTAATTTTGCGAATCAAAAAAAAAAGTTAATCTTTTGGGTAAATCAGAAATGTCACCAACAGTTCTGCCCTTTAAGGACAATTACAAGTGTATATTTTAGTTTTTATTGGAGGAATTTAAATCCTCAATAACCTTAAATAAGGGAATGTGAACACTATACAACAGTTCCACTTTAAATAGCTGGTAGTAGATTTAATAAGAGTAGCAGGAAATATAATGTGAAGTATTAGTAGCCCATGACCCTTTGGAAATTTGAGATAGTATTTGTGTGATTGCAAATCCAGATCTGATGTGGTAAATGTTTTCCTTGAAACTAAATTACAGTATGGTTTTGCTGTAAGGCAAAATGCTAAAAAAGCATCCATCAAGGAAAAGATAGGTCAAAAATCCAACCTCTGTCAATGTGTTGTTTCAGGGATTTTAGACAAGTAACCTCATCTCTGTTTACCTCTGTTTACTAATCTATGGAGATAAAATTGGCATCTACCTCCTAAAGTGGTGAAGTGGTCAAGACATGACATATGGGAAGCACTATATAAAAATTGCTTTCCTTTAGTTGAATACTGAATAGGGTTTTAGATGTGTTTGGTACAAAATGTCAAAGGTAATAAAAAGAGTGGTTTTATATATAAGGTAATTTGGAAATCCATTAGACTGATTTGATGTCATCTGACTAGCAATAAGTTTTGTTCCATATTTTAAATTCATGATATTGTTAATCTTATTGTGTTTCTAAATGTCTTGTATTATAAATACTGGGAAACCATTGCATAAGTAATACTGTTAGAAAGGTTATATAATTGTGTCATATTTGTAGTTATATTTGACTCTTTAAATCTGGTTTCTGTGAAATTATTAAACTACTACAGGTTGTTATCATTATGTTATAACATATGAAGCATTTAATTGGGTGCATGTTAAAAGGGAAAATTCATCATTCGAAGCAATTGTGTGGAAAATCTCCTTATTGATACACCCGCCAGATTTCTTGGGCCCATCTGCTTTGGCAAGGTCATAAAGTCTTATCAACCATGTGAAAGAACTTGGGAATTGGTTTACTGAGAAAAAATAGGATTCTCTTTTCAAATTCAAACATGCTTTGACAAAGGGAGGGGGGGAGGATTTAGATGGTAGTTTATAACACAGCAACACTTTATGTGTTGATTTGAGATTATGATAGCCATGAAGTTATACCTGCATTAGTGTATATTGAAATTTCATCTGGAACCAATTTAATATTTTTATCAAATAAATTTGCTTTATTAATTAAAGAAATTTATTACATGAAATATTTTCTGTATTTCCCAGTTACTTTTTGAAAATTTTGAAATATTTTGAAAAAATATTTATTATGAGTTTTCCACATTCACTTTTTTTAAATAAAACTTTGAGTTCTAAATTTTCCTCCCTTCCTCCTCTCCAAGAGAATATACAGCCTAATAGAGGGTATAATGTACAATCATATTAAACATATTTCCACATTAGTCATGTTGTAAAGAAGAGTCAGAACCAAAGGGAAAAATGAAGACAAAAAAAAAAGAAAAAACAATATGTTTCAATCTGCATTCAGACTCCATAATTCTTTCTCTGGATGTGGCTAGCATTTTCTATTCTGAGTCTTTTGAAACTGTTGTGCATCAGTGTATTGCTGAGAAGAGCTAAGTTTATCAACGTTGGTCATTACACAAGGATCCTGTTACCATACACAATGTTCTCCTGATTCTGCTCGCCTCACTCAGCATCAGTTCATGTAAGTCCTTCCGTGTTTTTCCAAAATCTGTCTGCTTATTATTTCTTATGGAACAACTACTTTCTATTACATTCATACACCACAAGTTGCTTAGCCATTCCACAACTGATGGGCATCTTTTCAATTTCCAATTCCTTGCCACCACAAAAAGAGCTGCTCTTCCCAGTAACTGGTGGATCAGAGGCATGGAGGTGAGAGAGAAAAAGAGGTAAGAGCAGCTGGGGGCTAGGTGAGCCTGTACCATCTGTACATGACTGGTACATGACTAGTTTATTGAGCTGAAGGTCAAGTTTTATATACTCTTTTAAGCAAGTAAGCAAGCAAGGTTATTCCCATAGGAACATTTTAGTTTACAACTTTTATATCCATGTCTTAGTTCCTTCTACATAATACCCTTGGGGTACACAGTCAGGGTCAGGATGATCTCTTCTTTGCTTATCAAGCTGCGGGATGGTCCTCAGAACCTCAACCTTTGGACCGTAGTACAAGTCCCAAGTACCTCAAATTCTGAACTCCTTCAGTACTAGCTCTCTACATGCTATAAATATTTTTGTATATGTGAGTTCTTTCCCCAATTTTATGATCTCTTTGAGATACAGATCTAGCAGTGGCATTGTTGGATCAAAGTAATTGCAGTTTTATAGTCCTTTGGGCATGAACTAATTTAATCTTAAAAGACTCCAATCTTGGGGATTTAATTTTGCCTAAGGGATTGATATGCAATATCTTAAGAGATAGAGATCTATTAATCTGAAGATATGCAGTAATTAACCAGTTCTTTAGTGTTGAAATTATTTTTTTGAGTGAATGATCACTCTCTCTGTGTGGAATTCCAAAATGTTATTATTTTCTTGATGTCTAATACTTGACTTTTAAACCAGTATAAGGATAAACTCCAGGAAAACAAGAAAAAGAAGAAAAGGATGTTGACAACAACTTTTTTTCTGCATATGTGAGGCCTGCTAAATACTTATTGCTAACTAACTTACTCTAATCACGAGAGTAATTATAACTGTATCCAACCCTAAGGCATGATTAGCAAAACTCTGCTGCATGAAGTCTCATGGAACTATAATCTCATTTGTTCTGAATTTTGAATTCTGGTAAAGTTATCTGAATGATCATTAACTCAGTAATCTACCATTTGAGGGAAATGACATTGGTTGCTGAAATGGAATGTGCTCTGAGAATTGCTACATGTAGATTTATGTGCCTAGGAAAGAAAGGTTCAGAGAACAACCCTGGAGTGACCTAAAGTAGGGTCCTCTTGACTTGATTTCCCTATTGTATTGTTTCTTTTTGAACTGGAATGTGTCCCACGAGATCAATTCTGATGTCTGGCTATCATAGGCTATGAATGAAGTGGAACTTTGCTATATGCATGGCTGTTCAAAATAAATTTCAACTCTTACCTGAAATTGAACAAAATTAAGGCTAATTTATCCTAATATAACTGTTGACTCATTCTCTTCTCTTAGGTTTAGGCACAGAGGAGAAGTTGTGATGCTCCTATAGTCATGTACCTGTTTATTCCTTTCAAAGAAAATTTATCAAAACAGGGCAAGTGAAGCTGTATTATTTTTTTTTTTACAAAATGAATATTGTTGTTTCAATACCTTTGCACCTCTGCACTTCTGAATAAGATGCAATTATGAAAGATCTTACTGTTTTCAATCTGATATTATAATAATTTTCATGTCCAGATCTTCTAGGAGAAACTGCTCTGAGTATGGTCACATTCCAGAATGACCAGGATGGGATTGTTTTTCCTCTAGAAATCTGACAATTACATGAGACATCTGAATTATGACTGATGATTAAATGGACCTTAGGAATGGGTTACTAAGAAAAACTGAACTGAGATGAATGAACAAGAGAACTGAATATTCACCTTTCTGTCTCATTTCTTCCCCCTACATCTGATGTCTCTGTAAACCCTGGGGACATGATGTAGGGGACATGAACCCTTTTAATGTGTTGGTCAAACTCCGCTCTCTCCCTCCATTCACACGCTATTCCCATCATGGTACAATATCTGGGCTTCATAATTAATAATCATTGAAATGCTTTGGGCAGCTAGGTGTTGCAGTGGATAGAGTGTCAGGAAAAATAATCTAAATGAGTTAAAATATGGCCCCATATCCTTACTAGCTATGTGACCCTAGGCAAGTAACTTAACCCTGTTTTCCTCAGTAACTCATCTGTAAAATAATCACTCAAGTGTGGGATTATGAAAAGTTGGACACAAGTGAAATAACTCAATAATGAAATGTTTAGCACCTGCAGATCTTTTTTTGTCCTGATGAGTCAATCCTGAAAGGCAGATAGAGTTGATGTCATTTGATAATTGGCATAGAGGAAACAGTGTTTCTCTTTGAATCAAAGGAGGAGAACTGAAGGAATTAAATAGATTCTATAGCATTTTATAATTTATTCTATTCTGTCTTTGATATGTGTTACAACTCCATTTTGTATAATTGCTCAAGGCATATCTCTTTGAATAGGAACATTCCATTCTACTAACCACTGTTTTATTCTTGGCTCAGTGAAATCTGTAATCCTTGAGAGATGCAGGTGGACATCAGGAAGTTTGGTGTAGGATATTTCCAGTACCAAGCTATCCTTCAAGGATGGATGTCTACTTTTTTTATCTGAAGAAATCTGGTCCACCCTCTCCAAACTTACAGCTGAACTCAATGTTTCTTGCTCACAGTAAAGGTGAGGAATCTTGTTAGTCTTTCATTCCCAATTTCCAAATTATCATATCATCCTCAACCTCATGATGTTACCAGCCATTTACCTAATTCTATTATTTTTCCTACCCAGTTCAATTCTTTGTTCTATTTTCATAAAAAAGCAGCTGGACCTTCTCCTCTGGGTCAGTGACTTCATTGAGGTAGTCATTTGACTCACTTTGTTAACAGGTTCACACCCTAATAATAAATTGATGAAACTTAGAATTCTGTGTTCTGTTTACCTTTATTAAATTCTATCAAGCTAATCTCCCCAATAATACAGAGATGGATCTGAGGTGGAACTCAATTTTAGTTTAGGAGACAGCTTTGAACTCAGAAAGCAGCTTAAAGATTTGAAATCACTGCCCTCTCCTCCTCACACAATAAATAAGTAAAAAGTCCTCACTCTACTAGGAAAAGTGGGACAGGGAGATTTCAGTTCATTTCTGTATGTTCTGAAAGCAATTTACCATTTAAGACAATCTTAGGGAAGTTAATAACTACTATGTTTGCCATCTTATGATAGATAAAACTCTCTCCTCACAATTGGGAATTATGTCTCAAAAGATTATTCATGAATCACAAATTTAGTTTCTCTTTAGTTTCCAATTTCATAAATTTCTGAAGATAGGGGAAGGGAAGTTACCCCAAACTTCCTTCTTCTCCTATCTCTCTTTGACTTTCAACTTAGCCAGAATGAGACTGTAAGAACGAAGTCCTGTCTTTTGAAAACTTAATAACTTATCATTCCTTCTCGTCCTCAGTCTTTCTTCTTCTGCATCAATAGACTACAGGAAAAAAAATAATTTTATGCAGATAGCCATTTAAAGAATAAAAATACTGCTGGCAATATATATTCACTCTACATGACAAGAAATTTACAGACAAAGAGCTGGTTTTCATTGCTTCTATAAAGTTTAATAAAGAGTTTTCTCTCTATTTTGGGGGAGAAAGCACTTTCATTATAACCAATCCACTTGGCTATAACTAAGGGAAATACAAAAAGTTTAGGGAGGGGAAACAGAGGCCATTGAATAGATATAGGAGACTGATGTAGATTGCTCAGATCTACCTCACCCACATCACTTAGATTGAGGAGACAGTGTGTGTGTGTGTGTGTGTGTGTGTGTGTGTGCGCGCGCGCGTGTATATATGTGTGAGTGTCTCCACAGTGTCTGAAGTCATATTTGAGCTTAGGAAAATAAGTTTTCCTGGTGTCAGTCCCAGGGATCTCTGCACTGTAACACCTGGCTATAGCCAGTAATAATTTTGTTCTTTTTAAGGTATTTCACTGGTGTCCAACTCTTTGTCACTCCATTTGGGGTTTTCTTGGCAAAGATCCTAGAGTGGTTAACTATTTCCTTCTCCAACTAATTTTATAGATGAGCAACTGAGGCCAGGAAAGTTAAGGGACTTACCCAGGATCACACTATCAGTGTCTGTGACAGGATTTGAACTCAGACTGACAAGTCTTCCTTACTTCAGGTCTGGCACTCTATCCACCGAAGGGTGACTTAGCTGCCCAGTACTTCCTTTATTGCACATTAAATTGATGCCTTCTATGAATGTCACTGTCATGCTTCATCTTTACCATTCTGAGCTTGGGGAATGTAATTTTGTTATTAAAGTTTTAAATCTTTCAACAGAGACTCCTCTATTATGATTTCATCAATTCTACTTCCAATTCTGCATCAGTTCATAGAGGCCTTCAAAGTCATTTCTTAACATTTTGCTATTTCTTATGAGACAATAATAGACTATTACCACAACATGCCACCATTTCTTTAGCCCTTTCCAAATAAGATGATACCCCAGTAGTTTGCAATTTGAGCTACAATGAAAATAGCAGTTGTGAATATTGTTGTCCATAGAGATTCTTTTCTTTTTTTCTCTGACTTCTGATATTTAGGGTCTGATTCATCATGCCCATTTGATATGGTGATTAATTTCCTCTAACTGGAGTTTTCAAAAAGTCATCCTGGGTAGAGATATTAATCTTTTATCAAGGTCAGAATGTGACCTCCCACAAAGAGCAGAGAGATACTTGGGAACTTGTGAGTCACTAATGATGAGCACATAAGGGCTAACAGCTGGGAAACATAAACCCAGGAAAGCAGATGTGTGTGTCAACCAGAACGGGACCTTTACAACTGACATATATGTTGCCAAGATGCAATTGAGTAAGTAAGAGGAAATAAAGGTGCTCACTAGGAATAGGATAGTTTTGGTGGCTCTGGTCTCAGGGGAGGCTCTGGGGGAGAGGTAGGTAATGTGACTTTGCTTGATTTGTTTGTGATGCCTATACAGAAGTATCATTAAGTAACCACTGGCGGAGACCATAAGTCCCAAATATATAGCATCAATACAGGAGAGAATGGTTGCAACTAATGAGGCACAAAACCCAGAAAGTATTTTATGAGAACAATATCCATGATGCTGTACCTCAGTGATGTTTCTATTTTGACTTGGTCTCTTAATTCCTGTAGGAATATAGCTGGACAACACCAGGTGAAAAGTCCAACAAAGTAGACTAGAAGGGATGGGGTATTTTTTGACTCTGGCCTTAAGCTCTGCCCAGTTGGAGTTGGTGGGACTGATGGTGATGGCCTGAAAGACACTCAGGCTGCAGGTCATGCTGAGGGAAAGGTCTCAAGCTACTTTGTGAAAGTAGAAAATAATTTTACAGCCAAGGTCATCCAGAAAATTCATCATACCCAAAGCTGCCATTGTCTGAGGGATACCTTTTAACAGAAGCACCAAGCAGTTGACCAAGGCTAACTGAGTGACAATAATGTCTATATGTCTCATCCTATGTCCACTGAGAAACACCAAGATGTAGAGACAAATAAGGAAGGAATTCCCTAGTACTCCAATTCCTGTCTGGGAGAAGTAGGCAATAGTCAGAATTATACCTTTAGATTTCATGATAGTAGTTTCTTGGTGAGAAGAAATGTCATCCAAGACAGAGGGGCCTAGAGAAAAGTAAAAGTTGATGTTACTTCTGAGCATTGTCTCCTGAATCCCACCTACCAGGTCCTATGGAAAGTGATTCCAACTCACCTTTACAGAAGTATTCTCACACTTGGATTTTGTCTATAGAGCAGAGAAGTTGACATTAGTGGGGAGATGCTATTCCTTTAATCTCTTTTACTTTAAGTAACAGTTAATGGGACAGTCGAATAATTAGCCCAATAAATGGCCTGACACAGAAAGATCCTTTTAACAACTGATCAGGGGTACCAGATGAATGAAAAAAATAAAACCCTGAGAGACAAGATTTCTTGGTAATTAATAATCAATTTATTAGCTGGGTTACTTGGTAATCAATAATCTGATCGTCAATGGAGAGACTGAAAATTTTAGTGATATTTTAATAATAACCCTTGAAAGGGACTTCTTTTGACAACTGAATATTGATCTATATTTATTGAGGATGTGGAATAAACATCTTCAGTACCTCCTGCTGCTTTATTATAACACTCGTTTGCCTCCAGCAGTGTAGACAGGGGAATGCAACTCCATCTAGACCACTCTGGTGATTTTCTGTTTCATGAGCTGGGTCACTCTAAACTCTAATGAAGGGGTTTAATAACAGGGGCTCATTTCCCCAGAATAAGAACTGTCCCTGACTGGGCTCTGTATGACTCGTGGGTGTTCTCCTCAATCATTTATGTCCTTCAGACCCTGATTATTTTTAACAAAAATAAGATTGTAAGGAAAGAAGACTAGATCTCAATTTAATAATTAATTCTTAATATAATATTAAAATGATTTCTCTTAGACTAATGTGAGCCCTAAGGTCACTTAAGGTCAGTAACTCCCAGAAGGTAGTTTGAAGCCACTTTTATAAATCTGCATAAAATTAATGCTAGTAAATTAAGTAAAAAAAAATATTAATTCCTACTATATTTCTAGAACTGAACTAAGCATGAGGGTTAAGAGATATAAGTGAAACTCTACTTGCCCTCAAGGATTCTAATAAAGTAAAGAACATGACCCTATATAAACATACATAGAGCAAACTGTCACTGTGTAGACAATTGTTTCAGGTCAGGGAGATTCACTTGAGGCAATCTTACCTATAGAATCACAGTCCTTTGTGGTCTAGTTTCATCAATTGCAGTGATTGCTTCATGTGGGTGTATTGGAGTGTATTTTCTTTTTTGAAGGAATAGAGACTTCTGCATTCTAAGGACTATTTCCATGTTATCAATGTTCCTCCTATGGCAGGTATTAGAAGACCTGACAAATAGTTTGCAGTCAATAGATGCTAATTACATTAAGGATGACTTGAGGGACAGATAAATATTTTTGTGTTTATGAGTTTCTGGCTATAGGAAAGGGAAGAGTAGGGAGAAAGATATTTATAGTTTTCACATATATGCCCTTCTCACTCACTCAACCATTATTCTAGTTCATCGTCTTAGGATCTTGTATACAAAATATTTAAATGATTTTTTTCTTCCTAAATTTCATGAAAATTTCCCTCCCTCTCACTTGCATTAAAAAAAAAAGAAAGTCTTGTTTAAAGTATGTGTGGTCAAGCAATACAAATTTTTATAACAACCACATCTAAAAATGTATATTGCACTCTGCATCCTAAATTCATTACCCCTCTATGAGGATGGGCTAGTTTTGCAATAACTTTCTAGTAGAACTTCAGTCCTCCAGGTTTTTCCTCTCCTATATATCCTCCATACAACCTGGTTAGTTTACATCTTTAACGAACTGACCTATCTATGTCATTTTGTTTCTGATAGATCTTCAATATCTTCTTTTTGCCTTTAGAATAAAATTCAGTCAGCTGTCTTGTAGCCTTGCATATGTCTACACTCAGTCTCTGCCAACTACCCTTTCCATTTTACTTCAATATTTCCTTTCACATACCTCTCTGATTATATTAAAATGGATTGATAGATTTTCTTTGGTGTCTTTTTTTTTCTAAAGCTAGGGTAGCTATTCCTGTTGGTGAATTTTTCTGGAAAATGCCATTTGGAGGCAGGTGCATATGAGCTTCCCTTCATTATTTTCCTGGTTCTGAGTCCCCATCTCTGAACTTCGTCATTCCCAATCAGCCCTCTTCTATTGAAAGTTCCCTTATCTCCTTTATCCTCCTCCCTCTGGCCCTGAAAGTTCCTTCTCTGGTTGGTGAATTACTCTACAGCCTCCATTTTGAGCAAATGATCTGGCCAGCCACTCTTAATTTCTCTCTTAGTTCTGACTTTGCCTTCCTCAGTCTTTTCACCATGACCCTGTAAGATCCTCCTGCTCCACCCTTGCAATGGTGTATAAAGAATTTCAAGACATGAATTTTCTCATAAGGACTTCACTGGCCCCCTCCCCCAAATTGTACTATGCTGTCTGATTGCTTTTCTTATTGCTAATGAGATTGTCTAACATTTTTGTAATATTGTCTTTGACCCATCACTTCTTTTGGATTAAATTATTTAGCCACCAATTCATTTTTATGCATTTTCAAAATGTCCCTCCATTGAATATATTTTTATTGGCACAATCAACTAAAGAAATCCTTATATTTCTGCTCTTCTTCATTTTTATGATTATTAAAGTTTCTAATACATGAAACATTTTTGAAAAAACTTTTACGAGTAACAAAGAAATGTGGGTATTCATTTTTAATTCCCATAAGAAGTATGGGTACTTATTTTCCATTTCCATTCAATAATTATAGCAAGACAGTAATATCTGCCTCTCAAATTTCCACTCAGGCCTTTAAAATCTTAGTTTTTAACCACTTTTTTTTAAAAAAGCGAAAGAAGCATTGAGAACTGAAATATAGTTTTCTTATTTACTTTTCTCTATAACTGTTTTAATATCTCCTAGTACAGGGATTGTCTGAAATTTTGTGCTGTAATTAAACAATTGCGATTCATCATCTGTGGAACTTTTCAAGATTATCTAATTTTTTTGTTTTAATCAATTCATTGTGTAGCTGTCGCTATTTTTAGTCTAGGTCTAAGTGTGGAATAGTTTTAAAATTCTCAAGCAGTATAAATTACAGTTTTTGACCCATTCACTTTCTACAGCTTTACCAGATTCTTAATGTTTCAAAATAATATATTGTTAACACAGTATTGCAAAGGGAAAAATATAGGCTTGTAACTACCAATAACTCACCCGCAAAAGCTGGGTAGAATGTAAAAAAGGAAAATCTGGATTTTAATAAAGTAAGGGACTTCCACACATCCCTTATTTAAATACAAAAACGAAAGGACAGCCCTATTAAAGGGTAAATTGTGGATGTAAAACATGAGGACTACATAAGAAAAGTACATTTTTGCCTTGTGCTGTCTGACCCCTCCTTCCTTCCTCTTCTAGGTTTATGGGTGAATTTGTCCCGTTCATTTTCATGATGATGATCTTAAATTGTGTACTTCCACCATATGATTTGTACTGTTTTCCTCCGTGCCCCAACTCTCTTTACAGTGAAGATGATGGTGAGGTAGGAGCATTCTCAGCACTAGTGCTCTTTGATTCAAGCAATGCCTGTGCACTCCTATCCCACAGGCACCAGTCAGAGACTCCTGTCCTGTCTTTTTTCCCTTTAAAACTCTTCTTCAAAATTCATCCTCTGAGCTTAAAGTTTATGACTAGTCCTTCTCTGAATCTACCTTTTCTTTATTCTCCCCATCACCTTTCCCGATTTTCTCTTTTAATTGGAAGATGCCAACCCCACCCACTGTGAGGCAGGTTCAAGGCTCTGTGAATTCAGAGTGACAGAGCTGTAGGCTGACCACTGGTTGCCCTTTCCCATATCAGTCACCTATAGAGTTCAAGGTAGAACTGCAATCAGAGTGAGAGACATGCCAGTTCACACCTGGCATGCATCTGAGAATTGGATTTAGGACTGCATATTACAGAAAGAATGAAAGAGGCTCTGGTCTCTCTAGCTACATAATGAATCCCAGCTCTTACCTCAGTATTAGAGTGACATAATTAATTAGCCCACCCCTCATTAACAGTCTCTGCCATAGTGAGTTGCTAGTGGACAGAATTCATGACCTTGGAATGGATAAAAGAATTACTGTGCTTTCTTTTTATGTTTCCTAATCTTTATTCTGTCTGGAAAATTGAGGTATTTTTTATAATGGTTATGAAGAGAAGTCTACTGTACTGCTATTTTCCACTCCTCCATATTTGTTCATTTCCTACTGAAGAAAGTTCATCGAAAGTTAAGCTCAGGGGTCATCTTGAACAAAAATCTCTTCCTTACCCTGCTCCCCCACCCCATTGTTCACATCAGACTCTCTCTTGGCATACTTTGTTTATTCATTCAACAAGCATTCGTTCTCTAATCATTGTTGGCAAAGAATGGAGATGATAAATTAAGAGCAAAAGAATAAATCTTGAGGACGAGGTAGTGCATGGAAAACAAGGGCACAGTAGATCAAGCATCAACTGCTGAAGAGTGCTCTTATATTATTTCTGTGTCATGCTACACTAACTCAATTTCTCTATTTATACAGATTGGATTCAATTTTTGAGATATTGACAGATATGTGAAAATGAGGTAGATAGGAGTTACTGAAACTGGAGTCAGATGAGTTCAAATCTAGCTTCAGACAGTTCCTAACTGCGAACCTGGACAAGTCTTTTATACTTTGCCTCAGTCTCTTCAGCTGAGCAGTGAGGAAATGAGGAGTCTCTGAGTTGGGCTCTGAAAAGGGAAAGGAAATTCACTTTCCTGGATTTTCAACACAGTCAGATCTTTCCTCTGGGTTTACTTCCTTTCTCCCATACTGTAGAAAATTTGTACCACATTCTGTCTCCCTTTCCTGTCTTAAAGAATACTTTCTCCCTTTGAATAGATACTCCACATGTCTGAGACTGAGATATAGAAAGATACTCACCAGGCTGTTCCCAGATTCTGGTCTGTCAGGCATGGTGGCAACAATCACTGGGTGAATGGGTGGGATGTGTAAAGCCAGGGCTCTAGTTAAAGGGTCTTGATTCCTGGGGAGGATCTGCCCTCTCCCATTCTCTTCCCATCAGGGAACTGTGTTTGTCATATCAATAGATTGTGGGCAGAGGGAGCCAGGGGATGGTCCAAGAGGAGAGAAATTTTAGCACCCATGCAAATTACCATCAGCAATTACTTTAATTACTAAAAACTCCCCAATGGAAATTAGTTATGGATAAAGAGAAATGACAAATGAACAACCAGGAATAGGTGGGCAGGAAACTTTTCTGAACCCTGTGGGAAGAGTACGAGAATGTCAGACCTGGTCACACAAAGAAGGAGAAGATGGTAGTGAATGTGGCTGAGAAATGAAGGCCTCTTTGCCTCTTTCATGAACCCAACTTCAGTCAATTAGTTCCATCATGCCTTGAGCATTGTACTTGGATTTAGAAAGACCTGAGTTCAGATCTTGTCTCAGACATTTACTAGTTATGTGACCCTGGGGCCAGTTACTTAAACTTTCCCAACGTCAGTTTTCTCATTTCACTGGGTTTTTCTGAAAACTAAAAGATATAACAAGTGTGGAATAGTTTTAAAATTCTCAAGCAATATAAAAAACAATAGCTACTAAGGCCTTGAGTTTATGAAAGTCACTGACCTCAATAATTATTTCCTAGCCATAGTAAATATAATGGTTATTAATTACCCAGATATTAGGCATTTGCTTCATTTTCTGAATGAGTCTTGTTTCAGACAAACTAAGATTTAGAAAAGATCTTAGCTTAAAAAGGCCAACATCTTCCATTGAATCCAGGGCCATTTCCAGTTTTCCTGATCTACACCTTGCCTCTGGACCCAAATGACTCTGGAGGAGAGAGTGAGGCTGATGACTTTGCACAGCCCTGCCTCACTGAAGTCCAGTTCACTTGCAAGTCAAGACATTGCCCTGCTGGTGCCATTGATCCTTTTCAAAAATAGAAGCCATACAACAACTAGCTATTAAGTGTTTGGGATCCCACCTTTTGCTCCTGGGTCCCAATACCTCTCTCCGAGTTCCTTTTAAATCCTATTCCCACAGGCCAGGAGAAAACCTCAGATCTTGGCACCTAGTCTGATTACTTCCTGACAAGCAGAGAAAGAAGAAATGGAAATAGTGCCAGATTTTAAATTCTTGAGATGGAAGATCATTGTAGATTGGAGTAAAGCCACAAAATTGAAAGATACACCTTGGAGATATATCAAAGACAAACCTGGACAGCATGTTAAAAAGTGGAGATATCACCTCGCCAACAAAGATTCATATAATCAATGTAATGGATTTGTAGCAGCAATATATGACTATGAGAATTGAACTATAAGGCAAACTGAGGACAGCAAAATCAATGCTTTTGAATTATGCTGCCAGAGAAGATGTCGGAGAGTGCCTTGGACAGCTAGGAAATCACATCTGTTAATAATAAAAGAAACTAATTCAAGCTATTCACCTGAAGGTCAAATATTCAGTACTTTGGCCACATTGATAAAGATGTTCATGTTGGAAAAAATTGAAGGAAAAAGGAGAATGGGATTGCAGAGGAGAAGAGTTATAGTTTGTGCCATGGAAACTATGAGGATGAACTTGGAAAGAATTCAAAAAATGCTGGAGGAGAACAAGAACTTATACATAGAAGTATGTATAGAATAATTTTCATGTGAATATTTGTTTGTGTCTAGTGGTGGCCATCTCTAGGCAGGAGGAGGGAGGGAGAAAATAAAAGAATTTACATGATAACTTTATTATGAATTTAAAAGGCATAGCAAATTGTACCTAATGGATTTGCAGTTACCTGTGCAATCATCTTTCTTATTATGTTACAGAAATGTTTATTTAAGATTATCAATAACAGTTATAAATAAATACTTATGTATTTATTCACATAAGTGTAAACATATAAATGTAACAAAATGGTAAATCACAAGTATTGTTATGAATAATTATTAGTATCCATAATATTCATGTTTAAGTATCAAAAGTTAAAATTTCTTTAAAAGAAATAACTAAATGTAAACTATAACAATATATTTTGCCACAATAATTAGTGAAAATAAATAGATAATAGAACAACATAAAAATTCTTTTCTACTTCAAAGAAAAAAATGGTCAGTGTACAAAGCCTTACATTTTTTTCCAATTTCTCATGATTTGAACATCCTATTTTAGTTGAATATCAGAATATGGGTACAGTTATTCTCCTGTAGGTAGCGATATGCCTATTTGTTAAAAATATATATATATATTCAGTCAATCATCCAAAAATGTCCTAACTTTCCATCACCTTCTATTTCCACCTTTTCTCTCAGACTCAAGGAGACTGTTTCCAATAATTAGTTTCTTGCCTGGTGGGAGGGCTTCAATGTATCAGGTGATGACAGAAGACAGGACAGTGTGTCTGTCAGTACCAGTAGAGTCTGATGGCTATGTGTTCCTCATCCTCATCCTCAAGGGGAGGGCAGTTACAAATGAAGGGAAACTGTATGAAAGGGGCTCCTGTGGTGTGGCAGATTTGTTCAGGCCAGACTAGTACCTCAGGTTCAAATGTGGGAATGAAGCAGGACACTCCTAAACCACAGAAGAGTCACCAGCGCACTTATTTAGCCAAACAATGGGAAGGACAGACAGAGCAGGGAAAGACTATTGATCAAGAACTCAACCTGGATTCAGCTGAGCCCAGCTCTCCTGGGCTGGTGCTGGTTATGTTGTTGGTCTATAGACAGAAGCTTGAGGAAAGAGCTTCAGTGCTTTATGTCCTATCTGGTTTTGTTCTCAGGTAACCAGAAAACTAAGTCAAGGGCCTGAACCTTCATCTTTTGGACCATTTAAATGTTGGAATAAAGGCAAAACTGATCCATTATAAATAGGGTGGACTCAATGGATATTCCTTCAACCACACGTAGCATGAGAATGGGACCGCTCTCAGAAGAGGTGAGGGTTGATGGTTGGTTATACCATGGAGCAGTACCAGGCAGTAGGTGTTTAAGGCATTCAGGGAGGACTTGCACCTCTGCTGTGAAAACTTGCCTGAGTGCTTTACAGGGCTGCTCATCCTCTTTTGAAATCCACCTTCATGAAACTTTCACCTGTTACTCCAAGAAGGTGACTCACCTTTCTTCTCTGATCTCCTCTGCTCTCCTCATTCTTTAACCAAAGGAAGGGAAATTTTGATGGCTGAAAGCTACCTACTCAATTTGGGGTTTACTGGCTAGGTTTCCTTCTCTAAGACAAAGCCTTAAAACCAATTTTCTCTGGGGTTCATAGATTGAACAAAAATAGATCCCTGCCCAAGCACCACATAATTTTTATTTTTGGACCCTGCTGGATCAGAGTGAATGTAAATACTAACTGTATTTTTTGGCCAGAAACCCTGAGAATCTTTCTGTCCCAGTTTGATTTTATTTCTCTTTTTTTTCATTATTGATTAAAGGGGCCATCCCTTCACTCACTTCTTAAAGAGTGCTATTCACTGAAAGGGTGTTACTTCACTCTTAGTGAGGACCTGACAAGGCCTTAGCCTAAAAGGGTCTCCCATTGCATTCTGGGTCATCTCCAGCCATCCTGAATGATATTTGGCCACTGGACTCAGATGACTCTGGAGGAGAAAATGAGGCTGACTTTGCACAGCCCTCTGTCACTCAAATCTAAGTCAATTGTTATAAGTCATGTCATCATCTCCCTGATGTCATCAGGTCCTCTTCAAGAATGAGAGGCAATCTACACACACAGCATATGCAGAACCCCTGCTTCAGTAAAACAGTCTTGGTAGATGGTTGAGGGAAATTGACAAGCCTCAATTCTGTCAGTGAGTCAGGGGCAAATCTACCTCAAGCACGTGAAGACTTCCCCTGGAGAAAGGAGCAGATGAGAATCATGTTTTCCAATGCCCACAAACAGACTTGGTGCATGCTTTAAACTTGGTCAGACATTACAGATGCCAAGGTCATCCTGTGCCATCACCAGTCTTCCTGATTTTTGTCTTGCCACGACTTTGATGAGTAGAAGAGAAAGTGAGGCTGATGTGATGCTTTATACAACTCGTCTCATTTAAATTTGCTTCATGCAAAGCTCAAGAGATCAACTTCTAATGTCATCGGTCATCCTTGAAACAGGACAAGACAATTACTGAGCATGAGAGGAACAGGAAGTAGAGTTTGTAGATGGAAGTCACCACACAGAAGCAACCTTCTGGGAAATAAATCTTCTCCTTCTCTCTTCCTCCACATCTCACAACTTTCAGATGTTTTCTCTTGCTACTCTGCTGTGCAGGAACAAAAGGGGTATAGGGGTGTGTTCAGGGAAGATTAGTCCTCTGGTGTGAGGGCTGCATTCCACCTTTGGTGTCTACCTGATCCTCCTAATGCTCACCTGGGTCTTCAAGAAGCTGTAGTGTGCATAGTGGCTACAACACAATAAACCATTTTGACAGCTGACTAAACTAGGCTGAGGATAACCAAGGAGTCTCAAACCTGCCAGTAGTTAGGGGGTGCCTACCCCTAGCATGTGAAGACTTCCCCTGGTACAATTGATGTATGAGAACAATTTGTTCCAGTGACCATGAAGGCAGCTGAAGCAGGTGTTGTGGAGTGCTTAGAGCTTGGTTTGATGTTGAAGATGCCAAGGTCGTCTTGAATCATCTTGAGCCATCACCAGTCATCTTGATTCTGTTCTGCCACTAGTGTGGCCTATGATTTCTTGCAACTCTGCCTTACTTAAATCCAATTTACACATGAATCAAAAGACTTCACCCACACCATTTTACCATTTTACCTATCTCAAAGTCTTGTGGCAGCAGGCAAGTGACAGGGCAGCTGGTGAGGCTACAGTGGGTGTTGTAGTCACAACCCTGCAAAAAGGTGACCCAGACCATAGGGTTGTCTGATTCGACTCCAGCTGAAATTTATGATGTGTGTGGGGGGGAGGGTGTCCCTTGCTCACATTAAAGTTCACTAGAATGTTCTGGGTTATATGGCAAGAGGAGGTTATCCACCAGGAGTCCAAGACACATATATCTTCCATCTCTATAAAGGTAAAGAAAATAGATTTTCCTGTGACAGTTACTGGGGGGTCTCTGTCTTAGTCACTGCTGCCACGATTCTTGTCAGAGTCCTCCTTAATAGGCTGATAGGCTGGAAGACGGTCATCTACCTGAGAGCCAGAGTGACTTCAGAAAGGGCTGAGGAACAGTCAATATGGTGTTTGCTGCCCAACGACTCCAGGAGAAATGCCCGGAGCAGAGCAGAGGTCTGTACACAATGTTTGTAGACCTGACCTAGGC
>CM053771.1:4557928-4619657 GCA_028658325.1 Potorous gilbertii | reverse complement strand
TCTAATGACACACAACAATCAAGATTAAGGATGAGAAGGAATGACAAGTCATTAAAACTTCAAAAGACACAACTTCGTACCAGTCTCATTATGACTAAGTTGAAATTCAAAGAGAGATAAGAAAATAAGGAAGTTTGGGGTAACTTCCCTTCCCCTATCTTCAGAAATTTATGAAATTGGAAACTAAAGGGACATGAAATTTGTGACTCATGAATAATCTTTTAAGATGGAATTCCAAATTGTGAGGAAAGAATTTTATCTATCATAAGCTGGTAAACATTTACAGTGGTGATTTACTTCCCTAAGATTGTCTTAAATGGTAAATTGTTTTTAGAATATATAGAAATAACCCAAATCTCCCTATCCCTATTTCCTTGTAGAGTGAGTATTTTGTATTTATTTATTGTGTGAGGAGAAGGAGAGGGCAGTGATTTCAAATTTGTAAGCTGCTTTCTGCGTTCAAAGCTGTCTCGTAAACTAAAATTGAATTCTACCTCAGATCGATCTCTGAACTATTGGGAAGATTAGCTTGATAGAATTTAATAAAGGTAAGAGCACATAATTCTAATACTTATCAATTTATTTTTTATTTTTATGTATTTATTTATTTTTAGGTTTTGATATTCATTTCCACAAAATTTTGAGTTCCAATTGCTCTTCCCATCTCTCCCCTTTCCCCTCCTCATAATACCTTGCATTCTGATTAACCCTTCCCTCAATGTACCCTCCCTTATATCACACCATACCCTTCCTTTATCCCCCATCTTCTCTCTTTTCTTGTAGTGCAAGATAAATTTCTATACCCCATTAGCTGTATTTCTTATTTCCCAGTTATATACAATAGTAATTCTCAACATTCATTTCTAATACTTTGAATTCCAACTTCTCTCCCTCCTTCCCTCCCTACCCAGCCCCACTGAGAAAGCAAGCAATTCAATACAGGCTATATATGTATTGTTTTGCAAAAGACTTCCATAATTATCATGTTGCACAAAACTAACTATATTGACCTCCATCTTACCCTATCCCTCCCTTTTTTCTATTCTCTCAATTTGAGTTTGTCCCTTCCCAAAAGTGTTTATTTCTAGTTACTCACCTCTCCCATTTGCCCTCCCTTCTATCATTACCCTCACTGCACTTGCCCCCTTCTGCCCTACTTTCCTGTACTGTAAGATAGATTTTCATACCAAATTGACTGAGCATGTTATTCCCTCCTTAAGCCATATGTGAAGAGAGTAAGCTTCACTTTTCCCCTCACCTCCTCCGTTTTCTCCCCCATTGAATAAGATTTTTCTTGTCTCTTTTATGAATGACAGCCTACCCAGTTTCATTTCTCCCCTTCTCCTCCCAGTATTTTTGTCTCTTAATATAATTTTATTTTTTATGGATGTCATCTCTTCTGATTCAACTCAGCCTGTACTCTCTGTCTATATGTCTGTGTGTGTGTATACACCCTCCACCTACCCAAATGCTGAGAAAAATCTCAAGAATTACAAACATTATCTTTCCATGTAGAAATGTAAGCAGTTCAGCTTCAGAAAGTCCTTTATGATTTTTCTTTCTTCTTTACCTTTTCATGCTTCTCTTCATTCTTGTGTTTGAAAGTCAGATTTTCTATTCAGTTCTGGTCTTTTCATCAAAAAGGCTTGAAAGTCCTCTTTATCATCGAATGACCTTTTTTCCCTTGAAGTATTATACTCCATTTTCCTACATAGGTGATTCTTCATTTTAATCCTAGTTGCTTTGACTTCTGTAATATCCTATTCTAAGCCCTTTGATCCTTTAATATTGAAGCTGCCAGATCCTGTGTTATTCTGATTGTATTTTCACAATATTCGAATTATTCCTTTCTAGCTGCTTGCAGTATTTTCTCCTTTACCTGGGAACTCTGAAATTTGGTCACAATATTCCTAGCAGTTTCTCATTTCAGGTCACTTTCAGGCAGTGAACAATGGATTCTCTCAACATTCATTTTGCCCTCTGGTTCTAGAATATTCCTTGATAACTTCATGATAATTTCATGTCGAGGCTCTTGTCTTGATCGTGGCTTTCAGGTAGTCTAATAAGTTTTGAATTGTCCCTCTTGGATCTTGTTTCCAGGTCAGTTGTTTTTCCAATGAGATGTTTTACATTATCTTCCATTTTTTCTATCTTTTGGTTTTGTTTTCTAACTTCTTGGTTTATCTCATAGTCATTAGCTTCCCTGAACTCCCCTCTCTTTTTTAAACAACTGTTTTCTTCAGTGAGCTTTTGAACCTTCTTTTCCATTTGACTACTTCTGCTTTTTAAAGTCTCCCTTCTCCTCATTGGCTTTTTAGACCTCTTTTTCCAATTGAGTTATCATATTTTTAAAGGTGTTATTTTCCTCAGTATTTTTTGGTTCTCTTTTAGCAAGCTGCTGGCTCCCTTTTCAGGCTCTTCTATGGCCTGAAATGGGCCCATTTCATATTCATTTTGGAAGCACTGGAGGCAGAAGCTTTAACTTCATCTGACAGTATATCTCCTTCCATCCTTATCTGTAAGGATGGAAGGAGACATCTGGTCACCAAGAAAGTAACCTTCTATGGTCTTATTTTTTTCCCTTTTTTAGGCTTTTACCCAGCCACTAACTTGACTTCTGAATCCTTTGTCAAGAGGAGGGTCCTAGTGCTCCTGCTCACCCCAGGACTGTGCTCAAGGCTGAGATTCAGATCAGTTGCTCAATTCTCCCACGGGCTTTGGGTGGGGGCGGAGCCACCACTGAGGCTTGAGGTTTAGATCAGCTAGTCAATTCCCCCGGAAGCTTTAAACTGAGCTGCCTGGACAATGGACCCGGTCTGCTTTCAAGGCCATTGTAGGCGCCAGTTGCCTGCTGCTGCCACCTCTGCAGGGAGGACGCTGCTCCCCTCTTGCTGAACTGGGAAAGTTCCCCACACTGACCATTGGAACTTCCTTTGTCGCTTGTGGGTTGAGGGATCTGGGACCCTCCCCTGCTAGGAATTCTGCCCTGGAGGTCTGTTCAGGTCCTGTTCCTCCCAGTGCCAAGCAGCCAGGGCTCTGCTCAGTGCCCCATGAGATAGATATCTCCTCTTGGCCTTCCTGGTTACCTTTGACTGGAAACCTCTTTCACTCGGTTGTTCTGTGGTTTCTACTGCTCTAGAATTTGTTGATAGTCATTTTTTCCAGGTAATTTCTGGGTTGTGGGAGAAGCACTAGAGTATATGCATCTTTCTACTGACTTATCAATGTACAATTAGGATGTGAACCTGTTAACAAAGTGAGTCAAATAACTACCTCAATGAAGTCACTGACCCAGAAGACAAAGTCCAGCTGCATTTTGTGACAATAGAACAAAGAATTAAACTGGGTAGGAAAAATAATAGAATTAGTTAAATGGCTGGTAACATCATGAGGTTGAGGATGATATGATTAGTTGGAAATTGGGAATGAAAGACTAACAAGATTCCCCTCCTTTCCTGTGGGCAAGAAATGTTGAGTTCAGCTGCAAGTTTGGAGAGAGTGGACCAGATTTCTTCAGATAAAAAAAGTAGACATCCATCCCTGAAGGATAGCTTGGTACTGGAAATATACTACACCAAACTTCCTGATGTCCACCTGCATCTTTCAAGGATTACAGATTTCACTGAGCCAAGAATATAGCAGTGATTAGCAGAACTGAATATTCCTATTCAAAGAGATACGCCTTGAGCAATTATACAAAATGGGGCAGTAATACAGATCAATTATAGAATAAATTATAAAATGCTATAGAATCTATTTAATTCCTTCAGTTCTCCTCCTTTGATTCAAAGAGAAATACTGTTTTCTCAATGATATGCCAATTATCAAATGACATCAACTCTATCTGCCATTCAGGATTGACTCATCAGGACACAGAAAGACCTGAAGGTGCGAAACATTTCATTATTGAGTCATTTCACTTGTGTCCAACTTTTCATAATCCCACACTTGAGTGATTTGTCATTGCCTTCTTCAGCTCATTTTGTCGATGAGTTAGTGAGGAAAATAGGGTCAAGTTACTTGCCAAGGGTCACAAAGCTAGTAAGGATAGGGGGCCATATTTTAACTCATTTAGATTATTTTTCCTGACACTCTATCCACTGCAACACCTAGCTGCCCAAAACATTTCAATGATTATTAATTATGAAGCCCAGATATTGTGCCATGATGGAAATAGTGAGTGAATGGAGGGAGAGAGGGGAGTTTGACCAACACATTAAAAGGGTTCATGTCACCTACATCAAGTAGACTTTACAGAGACATCAGTGTAGGGGAAGAAATGAGACAGAAAGGTGAATATTCAGTTCTCTTGTTCATTCTTCTCAGTTCAGTTTTTCTTAGTAGCCCATTCCAGATGTCCACTTCATCATCAGTCAATATTCAGATGGCTCATGTAATTGTCAGGTTTCTGGAGGAAAAACAATCTCTTCTTGGGTGTTCTGGAATATGAGTATACTCAGAGCAGTTTTTCATTGGAGATCTGGACATGAAAATGATTATATCAGATTGAAAACAGTAAGATCTTTCAAATTTGCATCTTATTAAAAAGGGCAAAGGTACAAAGGTATTGAAATAACAAGATTCTTTGTATAAAAAAAAATACAGTTCCACTTGCCCTGTTTCGATAAATTTGCTTTGAAAGGAATAAGCAGTTACATGACTACAGGAGCATCACAACTGCTCTTCTGTGCCTAACCCTAAGAGAAGAGAATGACTCAACAGAGTTATATTAGGACAAATTAGCTTTAATTCTGTTTGATTTCAGGTAAGAATTGTATTTTATTTTGAACAGCCACTCATATAGCAAAGTTCCACTTCATTCATAGCATATGACAGACAGACATCAGAATTGATCTATTGGGACACATTCCAGTTCAAAAAGAAACAATCCAATAGGGAAATCAAGTCAAGAGGACCTTACCTTAGGGCACTCCAAGGTTATTCTCTGAACATTTCTTTCCTACGCACATAAATCTACATGTAGCAATTCTCAGACTACATTCCATTTGAGCAACCAATGTCATTTCCCTCAAATGGTGGATTACTGACTTAATGATCATTCAGATAATTTTACCTGAATTCAAAATTCAGAACAAATGAGATTACAGTCCCATGAGATTTCATACAGCAGAGTTTTGCTAATCATGCCTTAGAGCCGGATACAGTTATTATCACTCTCATTATTGGAGTAAGTTAGTTAGCAATAAGTATTTAACAAGCCTTGACTATGCAGAAAAAAGTTGTCCTCAACACCCTTTTCTTCTTTTCCCCGAGTTTATCCTTATCCTGGAGTAAAAAACAAGCATTAGACATCACGAAAACAAAAACATTTTGGAATTCCACACAGAGAGAGTCATCATTCACTCAAAAAAAAAAAATTTCAATACTAAACAACTGGTTAATTACTGCATATCTCCAGATTAATAGATCTCTATCTCTTAAGATACTGCATGTCAATCCCTTAGGCAAAATTAAATCTGTAAGACTGGAGTCTTTTAAGATTAAATTAATTCATGCCAAAGGGGCTATAAAACTGCATTTATTTTGATGCAATAATACCACTGTCAGATCTGTATCTCAAAGAGATGATAAAATTGGGGAAAGGACTTACATATACAAAAATATTTATAGCATGTAGACAGCCAGTAGTGAAGGAGTTCAGAATTTGAGGTACTTTGGACTTGTACTACGGTCCAAAGGTTGAGGTTCTGAGGACCATCCTGCAGCTTGTAAGCAAAGAAGAGATCATCCTGACCCTGACTGTGTACCCCAAGGGTATTATGTAGAAGGAACTAAGACATGGATATAAAAGTTGTAAACTAAAATGTTCCTATGGGAATAACCTTGCTTGCTTACTTGCTTAAAAGAGTATATAAAACTTGACCTTCAGCTCAATAAACTAGTCATGTACCAGTCATGTACAGATAGTACAGGCTCACCTAGCCCCCAGCTGCTGTTACCTCTTTTTTTCTCTCACCTCCATGCCTCAGATACGCCAGTTACTGGGAAGAACAGGTCTTTTTGTGGTGGCAAGGAATTGGAAATTGAAAGGATGCCCATCAGTTGTGGAATGGCTAAGCAACTTGTGGTGTACGAATGTAACAGAAAACAATTGTTCTATAAGAAATAACAAGCAGGCAGATTTTGGAAAACCACGGATGGACTTACATGAACTGATGCTGAGTGAGGTGGGCAGAACCAGGAGAATATTGTGTATGGTAACAGCATCCTTGTGTAATGACCAGCGTTGATAAACTTAGCTCTTCTCAGCAATACACTGATGCACAACAGTTTCAAAAGACTCATAATAGAAAATGCTAGCCACATCCAGAGAAAGAATTATGGAGTCTGAATGCAGATTGAAGCATATTGTTGTTGTTGTTTTTTTGTTGTTGTCTTGATTTTTCCCTTTGGTTCTGACGCTTCTTTACAACATGACTAATGTGGAAATATGTTTAATATGATTGTACATTATACCCTCTATTAGAGTACATATACTCTTGGAGAGGAGGAAGGGGGGAAAATTTAGAACTCAAAATTTTATTTAAAAAAAGTGAATGTGGAAAACTAATACTAAATAAATATTTTTTCAAAAAATAACTGGAAAATACAGAAAATATTTTATGTAGTAAATTTCTTTAATTAATAAAACAAATTTATTTGATAAAAATGCTAAATTGGTTCCAGATGAAATTTCAATATATGCTAATCCAGGTAAAACTTCATGGCTATCGTAATCTCAAATCAACACATAAATTGTTGCTGTATTATAAACTATCATCTAAATCCTCCCCCCCTTTCTCAAAGCATGTTTGAATTTGAAAAGAGGATCCTATTTTTTCTCAGTAAGCCAATTCCCAAGTTTTCAAATGGTTGATAAGATTTTATGACGTTGCCAAAGCAGATGAGCCCAAGAAATCTGGCAGGTGTATCAATAAGGAGATTTTACAGGTTCTTTGACTTGTACCTTTTTCCACACACTAAGGAATTATCAATTTTCCCTTTTACCACATGCCCAATTAAATGTTTGATAGGTTGTAACATAATAATAACCTCTAACACTTTAATAATTTCACAGAAACCAGATTTAAAGTCACATATAACTACAAATATGATATAATTACATTATCTTTCTAACAGCATCACTTATGTAATGCTTTCCCAGTATTTATAGTATAAGAAACTTAGAAACATAAGAAAATTAACAATACCATGAATTTAAAATATGGAACAAAACTTATTACAAGTCAGATGACATCAAGTCAGTCTAATGGATTTCCAAATTATCTTATATACAAAACCATTCTTTTTATCATCTTTGGAATTTTGTACCAAGCACATCTAAAACAGAAATTCAGTATTCAACTAAAGAAAAGCAGTATTTATATAGTGCTTCCCATGTGTCAGGTCTTGTATTAAGCACTTCACTACCTTAGGAGGTAGATATCAATTTTATCTCCAGAGATTAGTAAACTGAGGTAAACAGAAGTGATGTTACTTACCTAAAATCCCTGAAACAACATATTAACAGAGATTGGATTTTTGACCTATCTTTTCCTTGATGTATGCTTTTTCAGCATTTTGCCTTACAGCAAAACCATACTATAATTTATTGTCAAGGGTTAGGGTTAGGGGAAAATATTTACCACATCAAATCTGGATTTGCAATCACACAAATACTATCTCAAATTTCCAGTGTCATGTGCTACTAATACTTCCTGCTACTAACTGATACTAATACTTCCTGATACTAACACTGCCTGGTACTCTTAATAAATCTACTACCAAATATTTAAAGTGCCACTGTTGTATAGTATTCACATCTCCTTATTTATGGTTATAAAAACTTAAATATATGTAATTGTCCTTAAAGGGCAGAACTGTTGGTGACATTTCTAATTTACCCAAGCGATTAACTTCTTTTTGATTCACAAAATTAACACAAAGCACTTTTCCTAATTACATTTCACTTATATTCAAGATGTTCCCTTACATAAGCTTCTCTTTTCATGGATAAGAAACAAGATAATGTCTAAAAATTCAAATTATGAACTTCTTTGAAATTTAGCCCCAATTACCTACCCCTTCTCCAACCTCAGGTTGTATTATTTTGAATAACTCTCTACAGTATAACATGACCTCACGCCGACCCCCATCAGCTGGGGTAGAGAGACTCAGAGTATCTCTTTGTTCTTTTTGTTATATACATCGATAGTGATGATCTGAAGTTCATTGATACACTTCCGAAACCGGCAGAAACCACATATACCACTTAATTCTGGACTTCCTGGTCTTTCATCAGTAAGTTATTTTAGACTCTCCATGACACTAGTTGGAGTTGAACAGGTCATAAGAATCTTTTCATTGCTGTGAAAGAAAAAGATTACAGGAATGTATGTGAGGAAAGCTTTGTGGATCTTTAGGCAGTTTAGAAAATTGGCTTATGGAGGAACTGAAGTTCCCCATCTCCCACACCTTGTTGTTTATTCTTTTTCAAAGAGGACCAATGACACCATGAGGTGATGTCTTAACTTTCCCGTGAGTTGGATTTAAGTTGCCCAAAATCATAAGCTTCACTCTCTTTTCTAGAGTCCAGAGGCAAGACAAAAGACAGGATGATTTCAATGACCCAGGATACAGGGTGTGACCTTGGCATCTTTGATGTCTCACCTAACTCTAAGCAATACACAGTGTCTCTACTTCATCTGCCTTCATACCCTTTGTTCACAATTCTTCTCATTCACCCAATCCTCCAGGAGAAGTCTTCATATGCTTGGGGTAGACATCTCCTTAACTCACTCACAGGTTTCAGGTCTGTCATTTCCCCCGAGCCTGGTTTATCTCATTTCCCTAGAAGGTTTCACTTGTCATATGACTGCTGTGAATGCTAATTGATTGGTTGTTGTCTTCAGTCTTTGAGGAAGACCACAATGACATCACTATCATAAAGTGAAGTTTCAGTGTATCGGATTGTGGCTGATCAGATGAACATGACCTCAGAATGCTCTACCATAGCTTGGGCACAGATAGCCTCATTGAATATTTGGGGTGGATATCCCAGATTTGTCCATCCTACCTTTACTCTGTGCTGTCTCAATTCTGCTTTGCTCCAAGAGCACAGGAACTTTTCTTATGTGGGCATGCCATGATGAGCGGTCCTGTGCCAGTGTCTCCCATGTTGCATGTTCAAATCCAAAGTTCTTGAGAGAGTCTTGAGAGTGTCCTTGTAATGCTTCTTCTGGCCACCATGTGATCACCTGCCCCATGCACATTCTCCATAAAATAGTCATTTTGGGAAGCATACATTTTGCATTCCAACAATGTGACCACCCCATCAGAGTTGCTCTCTCTGAAACATAATTTGAATACTTGGCAGTTCAACTTGAGCAAAGATTTCAGTGTCTGGTACCTTATCCTGCCAGGTTCCTTATTGGAACCACAGATGGGAATTGCGTGAAGGAGGACACCAAAGGTGGCTGAGTAACCCTGAATAAAAGCTCAGCAAGGTCTCTCACCAGAGGTGCTAGTCCTCCCTGAATACCCATAAAACCACACATGGATTTACACATGCATCCACATGGAACTGTGTTTATTTTACGGCACTGAGAAGAAAATATCTTGAAAAGTTTTTAATCCTTGAAGGCAAGTAAAGTTTCATTTATGTATTTTTATCTCCCTACTTCAGTAAGAACTTAAGAATCACTTGCTAATTCATTGGTTAATTTTTTTTTTAATTTAGCCCCAAAGTGGGTTAGAAAAAAGGCTCAACCATCTTCTAGGGATTGATACTGACATCATAGTTATCCACACCTTCATGCCCTATCGTTGAGACCGCTTCTCTATTTTTGAATTATAGTTATAGGAAATAGGTCCTTGTGATTTGTATATTACATGAAAGTATAACTGAGCCTCAAAAATTCTTAGGAATTAGCCTCTTAGCCCTGCTACCAATGTGTTCCATTGCACCTATGAGGTCAAGGCTGAGTATAAGGATATTTGTGTAAAGAATTGAAGGAGACTCCTCAGAAGTTCCTTCTAGATGCAAATGAGAGGGCAATGTTGGCAAATGCCATTAACATCTGTTTTCTCTAAGTCCATGTGATTCTAGTGCCATTTGTTCTCCACAAGAGGTCAAGAACATGAGTCCTAGGGATATTTTTCTTATATATATATACGATATATATTTTTTCATATATATATATATATATAAAACTAGATATGTGTAACTATATATGGGTGTGTATACTACTCTAAAACTATAACTCCATAAAGGACTCTATATAATATAAAAACAAAAATTGGCACTTGAAAACAAAAAGGATCAATGCATTCTGGGAAGAGGGCAGTTTAGGTCAGATATCCCCAGACTTTTCAAATTTCTTCTATAAAGAGACAGAAAATCACCATGAAATAAACATAGAGCAACAAAAATAGAGGGGTAAAGTATTTCTTCTCTAAGATCATCTTGAGAGAACTTCAGAGAAGATTCCATGGATTGAGGTTTGGTCTCAGTGGGGTAAAACACCTCCAGGCTAATTTTTCTAAATCAATTCTGAAAGAAGTCAATTAGACCTCAAGAAATTTCACTTCACAAACTTTTCTTTCACAAACTTTCATCCAAAGAAAAGCAGATGTAGAATGGTCATTTGACGGACTGAAAGATTTTCAACTATTTGTAACAGAAAGAACAGAACTCATAGGAAAATTCAATGTAAATACATGAAATATATAAATAAATATGCAATATAAGAAATATAAGGAAATCAGTAAAGACTAATTATACAGAACTTATAAAGGTCAAATTGATTATTTATGATATTTGGAAATGTTATTAATATTACCTGTCATTAGCAATAATATTCTTTAAAATATTATCATACTAAAGTAGTTTGAAAATAAACTAGGGACTGATTTAGGATACAATGAGATGATTATACAAATTATCTCATGAAAATGAGGAGTGAAACAAAGAATTGATTAGAAGGAAGCAGGTGGGAGTGGAGGACTGGTAAAGTTTGCTGAAAATGTCGTTCTTAATATAACAAACAGCCTATGGAATGGAGAGGGCACTTTTAAAAATATCAACAGGTTAAGTACTGCTGTGAGAACATGCCTAACTACATACAGGACATAACACACACAGTTTTGGTAATATATGTATGTTCATAAAACACAACTATCAATCACAAGCAACAAGGTAAACATGATACCTAACAAGGCAAGGTTGGCTAGGTGCAACAATGACACTGACAATATCAATAGGTCTATACCAAATGCAGTTTAACTGTGAGTGTTAGGATAAACACGAACGGACAGACATTACTGCAGCATTAACACAACACAAAATGAACCAACAGCAAAAATATCGGTACTCAAATGTAGTAATGCACATTGAGCAAAGTAACCATTAACAATCATTTATTAATATTAGAATCTGGAGATTTTCTTCTCTTTTTATTTCCTAGTTCAAACCCCAGGTCTTGTGAAGGACAGAGCTCACAATAAGGGACCTATCCCTCTACAAACATTCTCCTCAATCTGGGGTGGGACCCAAAACCCAATTAATAAATTGAGTATTAATATCCCAGAAACTCTATCTCTTAGACTTTTCCTTCATCTTGATATGTGCAGCAGCAAACACCTGCAGGGCTCATTTTACATGGGCAAATTTTAGTATTGCAACACAGTAAGTGTGTAAATATCTTCAGCTTTATTCATAACATCCTAACAGCCTCATGGTGCTGAAAGATCTCTTGGCTCCAATACTGGAGTTAGTATTTGTTAAGGCTTGACCAGAAGGAACATCTGGGGTAGAAGCAAGGATAGGTTGGAAATCATCACAATATGTTCATACTTTGTATGGTGAAAATGTAACCTAAGACTTTTTACTACACTTCTTGGAAGAAAAGTAGCTTTGTCCCAGTTCAGTTCTCCTGCTCCATAGTCATGCACACTCTGTATAAATCACTATCAGCATCCCAAATTGAGTTAGGAAGTTTTTGTACATCTGAAAGGGCAGTTTCTTCTTCTCAGCCTTTGATAAGGTACCAATCAACTGTCTTCATCTCCATTAAAAAAGTCTAGCTAATGCTCCTAAGGGCAATAGGTGGTTAAGATAAACTATACTCAGATGTTCCCCTTAATCTGACACTATTTTGCAGAAAGATAAAATGTGCAGTCCCTCAATAAGTTTATACAGGCTGATCTTCCATTGGATAAGTAATTTAAGAGTCACTTGAATACCCAGATTTCTCATCAGAAAATTGTCTCCTTATTGAAGGCCTTGACACATTACTTTATAATTGTAACATCTTTTTGTCACAGTTGAAGCCATGGTACGTCTCAAATTCTCCTTTGAATGGGAGATATACTGAATGTGAGTAGTGCTATCACCTTCTTCCTCAAAACACAAGTCAATGGATAGGCATGGTTCTCACCTAAACATATGGATAATTCCTGATAGAATGGTATAAGGGTACAAAAAGTGATACATGATCACTGCTCTGAACCTTTTGTTCAGGAATCAAAGTTCCAACATATGAAAAAAAAATCTCCATTAAAACACTAAGATATGGCTCTCCTTGAGGACAGTAAGGAGATGGCCAAGACTTTTTATACCTGTCACAGCCAAGAATTCCTTGAGTTGCTTGAGTAATCAGTCTCTTTCAATGAGAGTGATATACCATAGGCATCAACTCAAGTTGTTTGTTCTTAACTATAAGATAGGCAGGTGCTAATTTACCATTTACAGTTTGGGAAACTAAGGCTAAGGCAACTTGAGTTTCAGATGTCGTATATATGGAGAAGGATCTGAATTCAGATCTACCTAACTCCAAGTCTAAGACTCTAACCACTGTGACACTAGTGGCCTAGAGTTGAGTGTTTGGTGTAGGCTTAGATTTCTTCACTTCCCAGTTTATTCACTATTGACTCCCCCACACTCCCTGTGTGGCTCCATTTGACATATTGATCCCTCTCCCTCAAGGCTCAGAAAAGTTTCTTAATTCTGGCTGCCAACTGGGCATTTCTCATTATGAGAATAAGTTTCCAATGAGAAGCTCTTACTCATGAACACAAATTGCTAATGACAGTTTGCATCTGAGGTAAAAGTTTTCTTATTCCTATTCCCATTCATCCTTTGGCTCCCTCAGCTGCCAATGTCAATGTCAAATTTTGAGAAAGTGACATGATAAACACCAGTCCCCAGTGATATGGGGATGAGAGGAGGTACATCAGTCCAGGGAATCAAGACTCTATAACAACAACCTTTGCTTTACACAGCCCTGTCAACCAACACACTGATTGCCACAGCCATGCCTTGTGCTCCAGCAGCTGTTATCAGTCTGGTAAGTTTCTTTCTATATCTCAAACAAACACAAGAATTATCTCTTGAGAAGACAGGAGATTCTTTAGGCCCTGAGAGGATAGAGATATGAGTATACATTTTCCATAAGGGACAGAAAGTAGGTCCAAAGGAAGACTTTGGGACAAGAATCAGAATTTTGCCCCAACATCCAAGACATTTATAATATTTCTTTTTCCTCCTCTGAACCCAGCTCAGATGCTCTCCTTCTATGCTCAGGTGCCTCTGATTTTTCTACCTCATTGCCCTTACTCCCTTTTTGTCCCATAGTTCATCTAGCACTTGTATTCTGAGGTTGCATAGTTTTTTTGTGAAAGTTACAAGCTCATAGAGCCATAGATTTTTAGCTCTTTCCTTTAACAGAAGAGAAAAGTGGGACCCAGAAAGGTGAAGACTTTCCCATTGTCTCACAGATGTTCAATATATTACATACAACATTATCAGGAAACTGAATGAGTATGAAATAAAATTAAGTGAGTCTCCATGACTAAATAGGAGTCTTTTGTCTGCATATATACTGAACTCTCATGGATTTTAGATCTGGTAGAAGTGGTTGATCAGAGAACACCTCACACAAACCCATTTGTTTATAGGTAAGAAAGCATTTGTTTAGGATTATGATGGCATCATCCTATTATCCCTTCCAGTAGGATACATTCTGAGACACACACCATTGGTGTTGGCCTCTAACAGAGAGCCAAGAGAACACTCTCCCTCCCCTAACTTGAACTTGTTCTAGAAGTACTCTGAGCTAAGGCAAGTTGAGGAGTGGGATTCTGAATTGCAAACAGTATTTCTCCCTCCACCAACCATTCACGCTTGCCTTGAGACAAAGCACAGAGGTTCTACATGTCTACATTCACCAACATGTCCAAGTGTCTCAGAGGGGGAAGCCTCTTTTCCCAAATTGAGGAGAATCAAGACTTTCTCTCCCCTTCACTCCTTCTGTCACTTAATTATATAGTTCAGGTGAAATGGGACTATGGTTGGCCTTCTAGCAGCACTTAGTATTTTCCTTGGTGGAGAAAAGTCCAAACATTTAAGGCAGTACTCTGGGAGAGAAAATGGGACTCCTTGGAATGACCAGCATTATTTATCTAACAGCCACAGATTTCATTTTATGAAGACTCCAAATCAAGAAAGCAATTTAAGTCCAAGTGAATATATAGGACCTGGGACAAAAAGGTAGGAATGAACAGAAAGCAAAGGGAATGGTTACAATTCCATTTTTTACTACGATGAGTTCCTTATACAGTTTCTGCAGTTTCTGTGATGTGAAGTAAAATCTGTCCTATACTTGACATGCCTTGCAACCTTCTGTGATTTGGCGGGAGATGTGATTGTGGAGATGGAAGGTTGGGCCTTTTATTCACAATGTGCTTCCATAGTGATTCTCTAGGAAATATACTGTATTTAGAGCTATGGAGTTGATTTCAAATACCAGCTACATTTCTTATTTCGCGTGCCGCACTTGACAAATAATTTACCTGACATGGACTATGGTTTCCTCATCAATGAAATAATGAATAAGAGTAGATGCCACTTTAGTTTTATTCCTGTTCTAGACTGATGATCTTACGAAATGTAATGGCCGAATCACGACTGGTAGTTTGGTCATAATCTGAAATTTCCCATGGAAAGTTAATCAGAGAAAAAAATCTAAAAAAATATGTTTATATTAATCAATAGTAACAATAGCAAAAATAATAGCTGATGATGATGATGATGATAGCTAGTATTTGCATCGTACCTACTATGCGCCTGGCACTATGCCAAACACAACAAATATTACCTTATTTGATCTCCACAACAACCCGAGGAGGTAGGTACTATTGTACCCATTTGATAGTTGAGGAAACTGAAGCAGAATATAAATGACTTGCACAGGGCAACACAGATTGGGCTAGATTTGAACTCATCTCCCTGACTCCATGTCTATACCTCATTTCCTTATAGAAGCTGATATCTGAAAAACTGAGTCCAAAATGTGTAAACACAGAAATTGAATCTGTGGACCATAGGTTATAGAAGTAATGCAAAAGTACTCTTCAGTGATTGAAACTGGATCTACTCTGTCTGCCAATATGATGCTTTAATTATATCTGGAACTCTACTTAAAGGTAACTCACCTGGATAGGGACTGTGAAACCAGGGGTCCACCTACAGTTTTGTCATGCGCAATCTAGAAAGCCTTCCAGTTAGGTGACAGTGGGTGAAGCCACCAACTGACTACTGGAACTCTCTCTCTCTCTGCCTCCTGCCTTTGCAGAGGTAGAGCTATAATTATTTGACTAGACTCAAATCAGGGTCTGAAGCCTGGAAGTCTCAATCTAAGGGGACTGTGACCAGACTATAAGCAAGAGTAGACTACTCAGAACCTACTGAAACTTTTCAGTTCCTGAGTCTGAGCCATTCCTGTCTCTACCACTTTCAATACCAGCAATCAAAGGGGCAGAACACCAGCAAATAGACTATGGCCATGTCAGTCTTTAAAATTCTCTCCAGAAAGGCATAGAGCTTAGCCCTAATACAATGTTGCAATTCAGGAAATAAGGCTTATGGAATCAGTAAATCAACAAACAAACAAAAACATTTCATTGATGAAGCTCTTTTATGCTGCTAATGCCCATGACACATCCCCAACAGACATGAATAACTCCAAACTATCTGCAAGTGAGGACTGAAAGAAAAACACAGTATAACCACAGTCAAACCTGAATTCCTAAAAGAAATGAAAGAAGATCTTTTGAAATGAGTTTAAAAATTACATAATAAATGAAATAATTTAGGGAAAAGAATTAGAAAATAAATGAGAACTATGGAAGAAAATCTTTTAAGAAGAGCAAATAGCTTAGTACAGGTATACAAAAATTTATCCAAGTAATACACAACTTGTTAAAAATTATAGTTGACATATAAAAGTTAGTGTCTTTGAGGGACAGCAAAAATATTAAAATAAAGTCAAATGACTGACAAAATAGAAAAAAATCAAGGCACTTCATTTCAACAAACACTTAAGCCAGAAAGCAAATCAAGGAGAGACCATTTGAAAAATCACTGGACTAATTGAAAGTCACAAATTTAAAAATCTACTATTATGTTTGACTAAATGTTGAAAGAAAACTGTCTGACATTAGAATCAGAGTGCACAGTAAAATAAAAGGAATAGACAGGTCCTTAAAAAAAACTTCAAATGGAAAATTTCCACTATTACTGAAGTCAAAATAGACCTCCATGGGAAAAGAAAAAAATTCTGATAAGATCCTAAAAAAAGAAACAGTTCAAGGTCTGAAGAGTCATAGTCAGGATAACACAAACTTAGCAGCTACCACTATAAGGAGTAGAGAGCATGTAATACAATATTACAAGAATGGAAATATAGGCTTATGGTAAAAAATAACATACTCAGAAAAACTGAGTACAACCTAAAAAGAAAGACTGTATTTTTATTGAAGATATCCAATCATCCCTGGTTTTAGAAAATCAGAAGTGAGGGAAATTTAAAAATACAAACATGAGTGAAGAGCAATAATAAAAAGTAAATTATAGAATTCGATTATGTAAGGAAAAATGTTTACACTGTAAAGGAAAGGAAGATGTAGCTACCTTCCCCCCAGTTTTAATGTCTTCAAAGATAATAGAGGTATTATATAAGATAAAAGACCTAAGAGTGATATTGTATGTCAAATTGTCTTTAAAAAAAAGAAAGGAACAGGAGAGAAGAAATAAAATGGAGAAGAAGGTAGGAGAAATGGTAACTTTTCTCACATAAGTGGAAAGAGAGTGCAAGGAGAAACATATTATATAAAATTTATTACCTTCAAATATGGAGCGGGAAATAGGTATGTAATGAAACTCATTTCAATTAGTTAAAGGTGGATAGAATACATAATCAAATACAAAAATATTGTGTATAAAACACAAAGGGAGAACAAAGGGAGGATAGATGCAGAGAAGAATTAATCATAAACAAAACAAACTCTAAGCAAAGAGGATGGATCCTGAGAAAGAGTTTTAAAGCACAAAAAGAAAGCATAGGAGTGGGAGTGGGCAGAGAAAGACTGGCTCAAGCAAAGCACATCTGTGGTAAGTGTACTCCTATTTCACAATATGCTTTATTGTAGAGGGGCCACGGGGGGAAAAGTATTACATAATAATATGGGGCAAAATACATAATTGATGACATCACCATGAAAGTGAATGGAGCAAATTCACACATAAAAGTGAAAGGTAGAATGGGTTAGAAAGGAGAGGGTCATCAACATGGTGCTGCCAGGAACATATTTGAAACATTAAAAACTAGGTGTAGCTGTGATAATTGAATGGAACAAAAACTATTATGCTGTACCTGGATTAAAATAAATACCAACAGCTGGAATTGGCCTTGAATACAACAGAGAAATAAAGGTTTTCTTTTATGCTGAAAAGCTCCATAGACAATGAATTGTCATTGTTTAACATGTATGCACCAAAAGCAGAGAAGCAAAATCTTTGAAGGAAATGCTAATGTAATTACAGGGAGAAATAAATGAAAAAACTGTAATGCATCCTCTTCAGAAATACTTAAATACATATAAACATAAACACTAAAAAAAAGTGTTAAAGACCTGAGTGTGATTTCAAAAGTCAGACATTACTGATCTCTGGCAGTTATTGAATGTAAATAGAAAATGAGTACCCACATATCTGATGGGAAAAGAAAATGAATACTACATTTCTAAGCTTTGCATGACACTTTTTAGAAAATCAAATACATTTTTAAAATGTATTAGCACCTTAAATAGTCATAAAAATGCAAAAGAGCAGAAGTATTAAGGATATCTTTAGCAGGTCACAATTTAACAAAACCTATTCAATATAGAGCCATTAAGTAAAAATTTAAAAAGTTATTGGTTAATAAGTAATTTAATCTTAAAGAATTTATAGATCAAGCACAAAACTGTAGAAACGTTAGACAATTTTTTTAATGATAATGGAAACAATAAGAGAGCACAAAAAATTTTGGGAGGAGGCTAATGAAGTTCTTATGTAAAAATTCATGTCACAGAAGATTTTCCTCATTATGGTGAGGGAGAAGAGGAAGGTTCTTACATGGGTGTGGTAAAAAGGTTTATAAAGACAGAATCAGAGCTGGGAGAGGAATAAAGAATGATTGACTTGGGTATTTGTTTAAAATGGAGGCTCTGAGAGAAATTTGCCAAATGAAGAAATCTTCAGAGGTCAGTGAACTGCCAGAGTGAAAAGAAAAAGGAAATGAAAGAATTCCCAGGATGAGAAGGTTGCTTAGGAATGACAGGGAAGTCGAGAAACTGACACTTAGAGTCAGGAAAATAATAAAGGGTTACTGGTCTGGGCCTAACTCACAATGGCATTTTCCAGAATAACTGGCAAATAGGAGAAGGCTGCACTAGGGTAGGAAACAAGAAAGACATCAAAGGATTTTCTGGAAAAGAAAAAAAATTTTGAAAAAGGTACTTTTAATATTTCTGCTTTTAATTATAAAATGTTTACATACTAAAATATGGTCAGTCTTTGTAAAGGTACCATGAACCACAGGGGAGAAGGTGTATTCCTTTACAAAGGTTAAGCCATGTATTAGTACACAAAAATTTTATACATAAAACCAGAAAAACAGAAATATTAAAAGTATCTTTTTCAGATTACTATGCAATGAGAATTATATTTAATAAGAAATCATAGAAACATAAATTACAAGGTAATTGGAAATTAAACAAGCTAACCTAAAAGAATGAGTGGGTTAAAGAATAAATCAAAGAAATAATCCATTATTTAATGAAACAGAATAACGAGAAAGAAACAAACATTAAAACCTATCAGACAGAGGAAAAGGAGTGATCACAGGAAAAATATATCTCTACATGCTTGAGTCAATAAAATGGAAAAAGAGTAGATCAATGAATTGGGTATGCAATTTAAAAAATTAGAAAAAGAACAAACTAAAAATCTCCAATTAAAAGCAAAATTTAAAATTCTAAAAATTACAAATGAAATTAATAAAATTGAGTGTAAAAAACTATTGAATTAAAAAATTAAACTAAGTTGATTTTATGAAAAACAATAAAATTGGCAAATCACTGGTTAATTTGGTTTAAAAAGCAAGAGAAGAAAACCAAATCACTAGTATTAAAAATGAAAAGGATGAATATGCCACTAATAGAGATGAATTTAAAGAAATGATAAGGAGTTATTTTGCCCAATTACAAGACAATAAATTTAAAAATTTAAGTGAACTAGAAGAATATTTCCAAAATCTGCCTGGATTGGCAAAAAAGGAAATAGAACATCCAAATACGCCTATTTTAGGGAAATTAATTGAGCAGGCCATGAATTAGTTTCCTTAGAATAAAGCACCAAGATGGATTTACAAGTGAATTCTATCAAACATTTAAGGAGCAACTAATTCCAATATTAAAGAATTTAGTTGGAATGATAGGTAAAGAAAGACTCCTAGCAAATTCCTTTATTAAAAAAAATGATACTGATAACTAAATCAGGAAGGGTAAAAACAGAGAAAGAAAATTATAGATCAGTTTCATGAATACAGATGCAAAAATCCTAAATAAAATACCAGCTAAAAGATTACAGAAGTATATTGCAAAGGTTATGCATTATGATCAAGTGGGCTTTATATCATGAATGCAGGGATGCTTTCACAAAAGGAAAACTGAACATAAATGATTTTATATATATATGTGTATATATATGTATATATACATATATATACATATCATAGATATGTACGCATAGATATATATGTTTTTAAAATCATACAATTATGTTCATGGATGCACAAAAAGCTTTTGATAAAGTATAACACTAGTTTCTATTAAAATCCCTTGGAAGTATTTGTATACATGGATGTCTTCTTAAATTGATAAGAAATTATCTAAAACCATCAGAGATCATGATTGTGATAGGGATAAATTACAAGTGTTGCGATAAGATCAGGTGTGAAACAAAGATGATCACTGTCACTAAGGCTATTCATTGTTATATTGCAAAGCCCAGCCATAACAGTAAGAGAAGAAAAAGAAATAGAAGGTAACAGAATGGGGAACAAGGTAACAAAACTATCTCTTTTGCAGACTTTATGACAATATACTTGGAAAATCCCAAAGACTCAGCTAAAAAGTTAATTGAAACAACTAATGATTTTAGCAAATTAGCAGGATAAAAATTGAATCTACATAAATCATCAGTATTCCCATATATCAAAAACACAACCGTACAAAAAAAGATAGTGAAAGAAAATGGTTACCCCGTTAAAAAATACTCTAGACAGTATAAAATACCTGGGAGTATACCTGCCAAAACAAATCCAGGGACAATAAAAAACAAAATTTTAAAAACAAAATCTTTTATACAAATAAAATCCGATTTAAATAATTGAAAAATATTAATTATTCATGGGTAGGAAAGAGTTACATAATAAAATGGCAATTTAATTGAAACTAACATAAATGTAATGCCATCCCAATTTAATTACCAAAATATTGTTAAATTAGAAAAAAATAAAATGTATTTGGAAGAACAAATAGTCAAGAATGTCAAAGAAACTAATAAAAAGTGAAAAAGAAGAAGGTTTAGCAATATCAGATGTTAAACTATATCATAAGGCAGTAATTATCCAAGCTGTACGGTATTTGCTAAGAAATAGAAAGATAGAACAATGGCACAGAATAGAAATACAATTTGTGGCAGCATGTAAATATTTTAACCTTGCATTTGAGAAGTGTAAAGACTTAAGATTTTGTCATAAAAATTTATTATTAGGTTTAAAAAAATTGTTTGGAAACCTGGAAAACAGTGTGGCAGAAACTGGGCATAGACCAGTGTCTTACAACTTTTACCAAGATAAGGTCAAAATGGATAAATGACCTAGATAAAAAGAGAGGTAAAAATGAGAAGTAGAAGGACATGGAACATGTTACCTATCAGACTTATGGGTGCATTAAGAATTTACGAGTCAAGAAGAAAGCATTGTGAAACATAAAATGGACAAATTCCATTACATTAAATCAAAAAGGTTTTGTCCAAATAAAAGGGTTGTGGCCAAAATCAGAAGAAAAGCAGAAAATTGGCAAAATATTTTTAAAGACAGCTGGTCACATAAAGGTCTCAGACCTCAAACACATAAAGAATTGTGTCCAATATATAAGAATATGTCATTCTCCAATTCATAAAAGGTCAAAGTACGTAAACAGTTTTGGAATGAAGAAATCAAAACAATTTATAGTCATATAAAAATGCTCTATATCATTATTTATTAGAGATAATAGATGTTTTAACAAGGAAATCTCATCATTAGATCAGTACATTAAAAATATAAAATAAGCAGGTTTGATAGAGGATGGATTGGAGAGGGCAAAAACTTGAGAAATAGAGTTCTATTACAAAATATATTACAACACTACCCCATCCCCATGGCAGGGTAAGGAATTCAGAATGCAGAATGAAATATACCCTTTTAGATGTTGCTGATGTCATAATTTGTATTGCTTGACTATACTTATTTTCCACAAGGTTTTCTGGGGAGTTTTGTTTCTTTTTTAATGCAAGTGAGAAAGAAAGGAAAAAAAGTAAAATTTTTGAGGAAAAAAGCAATTTCAATATTTTGTGTGAAAGATCCTGAGATACTGCACTAATATGATGATTGAGTGGGTAAGAAGGGCACAGATGTGAAAGCTGTAGATTTCTCTCTCCCTCTCCCCAATTTCCTTTTCTATACACAGAAACACACAAACATATATATCATTCATTCATCCTTCTATCCATTCTTAAAATATTTAGCATCTATTGAGTGCCAATTATGAGTCAGATCTTCTGATAGCTGTGGAAGCAGGAATGTTAGTGAAATAAAAATAGTCATTGGAATGCAAATATTTCTATTCCCATAAGAAAGAAAACACACTCTAATATACATACATGAAACAAGCTCAGACATTGTTAAAGATTGGAAGCCCAAAGGACTGTGATTATATAGTTAAGCTTGGTAAAGTGGACCTCCCTGAGCTTACTCAGCTGCCTAACCCAGGATACAGCTTTGTTCTATGTATGTATATATAGGGGCAGGTTTCTTAGGTCAAAAGAATCTTTGAGGGCAAGTAGAGTTTTACTTACATGTTTGTATGCCCAGTGCATAGCTCATTCTCTGGCACACAATACATACTTAATAAATAGGTGCGAATTGAAACTAATTGATTCTCTATTCAGGTATAGAAAAGTGACTTCAAACTCACTTTGAGTTTGATATAATACTAACACCATGGGTCTCACATCTATCAGAGAGAAATTATTTTATGAACAACCATTTAATAAATTGGAATACAGGCTTTTCACCTTAATTTCCTCATTAAGGTCCAGTTCCTGTTATAGTCAGTCACTAAAGGACATGACTGATGAAGAAATTAACCCTAGCCCTCAAGGAACAAGCTCTTCAATCTTAGGTTGGTTGGTTGGTTGTTGTCCCTCTTTTTCAAAGAGTACCAGAATGACATCGCTATGATAAGGAAAGTTTCAGTTTGTCTGACTGTAGAGGATCAGACCAACATGAGCTCAGAATGCTCTACCATAGATTGAGCACAAGTAGTCCATGTGCGCGTGTGGGATGGATAATCTAAATTTGCCATTCTGCATTTCCTATAAGTTATTTCAATTCTGTTTTGCTCATAGAGCACAGTACCCTCTCTGATGTGGGCATGCCATGCTGAGTGATCTTGTGCCAGTGTCTTCCATGTCATACAACCAATTCCAAAGTTCTTGAGAGAGACCTTGAGGGTGTCCTTGTATTGCTTCTTCTGACCACCATGCAGTCAATTACCTTGTGTGTGTTCTCCATAAAATAGTCTTTTTGGCAAGCATACATTTTGCATTCAACAACTTGATCAGCCCATTAGAGTTGCTCTCTCTGAAGCATAGTTTCAATGCTTGACATTTTAGTTTGAATAAGGATCTCAGTGTCCGGTACCTTATCCTACCAGGTGATCTTCAGTATGTTCCTCAGAAAATTCAAATGGAAACTATTCATTTTCCTGGCATGGTGCTGGTCGACTGTCCATGTTTCACAGGCATATAGCAATGAGATCAGAACAGTGGTTCTGTAGAACTTCAGTTTGGTAGTCAGTCGAATACTTCTCTTCCACATGTTCCTTCATAGCCTCTCAAACACTGAGCTAACTCTGGCAATACATTCATCAATCTAATTATCAATGTGTACATCCCTAGAAAGTGTAACCAAGGCAAGTGAACTTATCCACAGCGTTCAAAACTTCTCTATTTGCTATAACTGATGGTTCCATAGATGGATGGTGTGATGGTGGCTGGTGGAACACTTGTGTTTTCTTGGTGTTAATTGTTAGGCCAAACTTAACAAAAGGAGCAGAGGAATGATCCATACCCTGTTGCAACTCAGCTTCACAGACTACATTGAATGTACAATCATATGCATACAGAAAATCATGTACCAACACTCCTTCCACTTTGGTCTTGGCCCTTTCAAATAACCACATTGATGTCACATTCTTCAGTCTTCGGTGGGATCTCACTGAAGGAGGAGACCTAATCTGTGTTTAGTGTATGAATAGAAAATTTTCAGTACCAAAATTGCTGAGTGAGCAAAGAACAAGGAAGCAGGTTACCAGTAGAGTAGGAAAGGTCTGTCTCACTGGAGTGGGAGAAGAATGAAGTCCAGGAGCACCAGTCAACCTGACTGCAGAGGGATTCCAGCAAGTCTCCAAGCCCAGGGCTATCTACCCACAAGTCCCCACTCTCCTGCACATCAGGAGTCTCCTAAGCAAGTGAGCAGTCTGTTCAGTTCAGGAAGGTCCCACCCCAGTACAAGCCACCAACAAAACCTTTGACTCCACTGTTGACCAGTGAAGATCCACCCAGGGGTTGCTCAAGAGCAAGACCCCATGCCTGGAGGCTGCCAGCATAAAGATTATTTCAATAGCAACCCAGCAGGAGGGTCTCACCCCTGGGGCATACCAGCAACTAAGCCCCACACCCAGATGAAGCCCATAGGGAGACCCCAACACCCCCCAGTGCAAGTCAGAAGGAAAGCCCAACCTCCAGAGAAAACAAGCAAGTAATCCCTGAAGTCCAGCGAGAGCCAGCAGAAAATTCCAGAGCCCAAGTACAAAAAGTCTGGGTCAGGGCAAGGCCAGAACCTAGTATAATGTGGGGGAAGAGAAGGTAGGTAAACCTTAAACCTTACTCTCATCAAAATTGACTCAAAGAAGGGATAGTTTCTATCTCACCCTGGAAGGAAGTAAAAATAGATGTAGATGATAGTGTAGGGAGGGAGGACTGATAAAAGGAATGGTATATCGGGAAAGGCAGTGAACACTTATGAGGATGGAAAGGGTGGGGGTGGTGAAAGACTGTGGGATGAACAAGTGAAACACAGAATGGAGGGAAATACATAGTTAATTTTCATAACTAAATAAATAAATATATTAAATAAAATAGTAGGATGAACTCTATCATAAAACATAAATGGATAGAAGAATGGATTAAAAACCAGAATCTTATAATCTGCTGTTTACAAGAAACACCATTGAAGTAGAGAGACACACAAACGGTAAAGGTAAGGGGTTCAAGTAAAATCTATCATGCTGCAGCTGAAGCAAAGAAAGCAGGGGTAACAATTATGATCTTAGACAAAGCAAAGGCAAAAATGGATCTAATTAAAAGAGAAATAGGATACTTGATGTCACTGAAATGTACCATAGGTAATGAAATTATACCAATACTAAACATATATGCATCAAATGGTATAGCATCCAAATCTTTGAAGAAGTTGAATGAATTACAGGAGGAAGTTGATTTTTTTAAACTGTACAAGTAGGAGACCTCAACTTTCCCTTCTCACAACTAGATAAATCTAACTAAAAAAAATAAATGAGAAAGAAGTTGTGGAAGGGAATAAAATTCTGGGAAAGTTAGATATGATAGTTCTTTTAATAAAATTGAATGAGAATAGAAAGGAATACATACCTATTTCTCTGCAGTACACTGACCCTACACCAAAATTGACGATGTATCAGGACATAAAAATCTCACAAACAAATGTAGAAAAACAGAAATAGTAAAGACATCCTTTTCAGATCATGATGCAATAAAAATAACATTCAATAATGGACAATGGAAACAGAAATTAAAATTAATTGGAAATTAAATAATTTAATCCTTTCAAAAGTAGGTCAAAAAACAAGCAATAGACACAATCAACAACTTCACTAAAGAAAATGACAACAATGAGATAATATACCAAAATTTATGGGATGAAGCCACAGCAGTACTTGGAGAAAATTTTATATTTAGTTACTTCCATCAATAAAATAGAGGAAATGCAGACCAATGAATTGAGAATGAAACTTTTAAAAAAAGACTAGAAAAAGGAGAAATTTTAAAATCTCCAATTAAACACCAGATTGAAGATCCAGGTAATCAACGGAAACATTAATAAAATTGAAAGTAAGAAAACTATTGAACTAGTAAATGAAATTAAGAACTTGTTTTATGAAAAAATAAAAAGATAAACCTTTGGTTAATTTTATTTTAAAAAGGAAAGAAGAAAACCAAATTACTAGTATCAAAAATGAAAGGGATGAATGCACCACCAAATGAAGAAGAAATTGTTAGGAGCTATTTTGCCAAATTATATGTCAAGAAATTTGACAATCTAAATGAAATGGATCTACAAAAATATAAATTACCATGATTAATGGAAGAAGAAATAAAATGTGTAAATAGCTCAATCTTAGAAGAAGAAATTGAACAAGACATCCATGAGCTTTCAAAGAAAAAATCCCAAGGACTAGATAGATTCACAAGTGCATTCTATGAAACATTTAAAGAACAATTAATCCCAATACTATATGAACTATATAGGGAAATAGGCAAAGGATTCCTACCAAATTCCTCTTATGACTCACATAAGAAGCTGATACCCAAACCAGGAAGAGCCAAAACAAATGAATAAAATGATGAACCAATTTCCCTAATCAATAATTTTAAACAAAGTACTAAGAAGGAGATTACAGCAACATGTCAAAAGAATCATACACTATGACCATGTGAGGATTATACCAGGAAAGTCAGGCTGGTTCTGTGTTAGGAAAACTGTTAGTGTTATTGACCATATTAATAACAAAACCAATAGAAATCAAATGAATATCTCAATAGATGTAGAAAAAGTCTTTGACAAAATACAGTACCCATTCCTATTAAAAACATGAGAGAGTACAGGAATAAATGGAACTTACCTCAAAAATAATAAGTAATATTTATCTAAAAACATCAACAAGCATTAATTGTAATGGGGATAAGCTAGAAGCCTTCTCAGTACAATCAGGAGTGAAGCAAGTAGGTCCATTATCATTTCTATTATTTAATATTGTACTAGGAATGTTAGATAGAGCAGTAAGAGAAGAAAATGAAATAAAAGAATTAGAATAGGCGATGAGGAAATAAAATTATGCAGATGATATAACAGCATCCATAGAAAATCCACTAATAAACTATTTGAAATTTCTAGCGACTTTAGCAAAGTTGCAGGATACAAAATAAACCCACATGAATTATGAGCATTTGTTTATGTTACCAAAAAAAATCTAGCAGTGAGAAATAGAAAGAGAAATTCTATTTAAAGTAACTGTAGATAATATAAAATACTTGGGAGTCCACCTGGCAAGGTAAACTCAAGAACTTTGTGAACAGAACTGCTAATTTATAGACAGAATCCAGTCTGCTATTCCTATCTTGGGAAACCTGGTTCATGAACGAGAAAATCAACCAGCATGGCCTGCATGGAGTTGCATAACCCTGGCCAGATTGTTGGAGGTATCTTAGTTTCATGATCAAGACATATTCTCAGCAGGAGGAGCTAAAGACATTTAGCCCACCTCCTCATTTAAATGTCCACCAATCAGGGCAGATTTTCAGTATTCAAGGTAATTCCCTTTCAAGGGTTAATTAAAGATTTTAGGCTCTTTATGAGGTATCTTTTGGTGACCAAGAGAAATCACTGACCGCCAATTTACTGAATGCCAACTAGCCTAAATAATAAACTGCTTTTAATTAATAAAATAATAATATTGTTATTAGTATATAAGATTTAACCATTTAAAAATAAATAAAATTATCAGTAAAATTAATTAACATAAATTATCCAGAAACTCTGTCTCTCAGAGTTTTATTGTCAAGTTATGTCATGTTCATGAACAGTCATTAAAAGCCTCATTTTGTGACAATACTATTTTTATGGGGCTAACTATTTGAATATTTCAAGAACTTTTACTTAAAAGATTTTAAAGGAATGGCACCCACCACTAAAAACAACGTCCATGCTCTATTGACCAAATTCAAGTGTGAGAGCGTTTCTGTAAAAATGAAATGGAAACATTTTCCATAGGATCTGCTAGGTGAGATTGACGAAACAACACTCACAAATAATAACAACTTTTACTTTTCTCTAGCTCTCTCAACCTTTGATGACAGTTCTTCTCACCAAGATACTACTATCATGAAATCTGAAGATATAATCCTGAGCCTTTTCTGGTTCACCCAGACAGGAACTGGTATTCTAGGGAATTCCTTCCTTATTTGTCTCTTCATCTTTGTGTTTCTCAGTGGACATAGAATGAGACTTATAGATGTTATTGTCACTCAGTTGACCTTGGCCAACTGCTTGGTGCTTCTATTAAAGGGCATCCCTCAGACAATGACAAGTTTAGGTCAGATGAATTTCCTTGATGACATTGGCTGTAAAATTATTTTCTACCTTCATAAAGTAGCTCGAGACCTTTCGCTCAGCACGACCTGCCTACTGAGTGCCTTTCAGGCCATCACAATCAGCCCCACTAACTCCAATTGGGCTGAGCTGAAAGTCAGAGCTTCAAAATATCTCATTCCATGTAGTCTATTCTGCTGGACTTTTCACCTGGTTGTTTATAGCTATTTTCCTTGGGGAATTACGGGACCAAGGCAAAACAGAAACATCAGTGAGATGCAGCATCATGGATATTGTTCTCATAAAATTCTTTCTGGATTTCATGCCTCGTTAATGGTAACCTTTCTCTCCTTTATTGATGCAATATATTTGGGACTCATGGTCTCAGCCAGTGGTTACATGGTGATTCTCCTGTATAGGCATCACAAGCAAATCAAGCAAATTCACATTACCTGCCTCTCCCCCAGAGCCTCCCCTGAGATCAGGGCTACCAAAACTATCCTACTCCTAGTGAGCACCTTTATTTCCTCCTACTTACTCAATTGCATCTTGGCAGCATATATGTCGCTTATAAAGTCCCCACTCTGGTTGATGCACATATCTGCTTTCCTGGGTTTATATTTCCCAGCTGTTAGCCCTTATGTGCTCATCAGCAGTGACTCACAAGTTACCAAGTACCTCTACATTCTTTGTGGAAGCAGAACCCCACAATTTAACCTTGAAAGCAGATTAATATCCTCTGTTCATCATGACTTTCTGAAAGCTCCAGTTACAGGGAAGTCATCATCATATCAAATGAGACTTGTAGCAGACCATACAAATTAGATTAACCTCCTGTTTCTTAGAAGCAAGGGATGTCTTTAAAACATTAATAGTAGAACCAGATAGTGATCTCAAGTTTCTGATTTTCATGACTTTTATTTTGAGTTGGACATGCAACTAGAAAAAGCTACACAACCTATCAGAGTGGCTAAAATGACAAAAAAGAAGGAAAATATTGGATGTTGGAGGGGATGGAGGAGAACTGAGACACTAATGCACTGTTGGTGGAGTTGTGAACTGATCCAGTCATTCTAGAGAGAAATTTGTAATTATGCCTAAAAATCTATAAAAGTATGCATACCCTTTAATCCTGGAATACTAGTGCTAGGTCTGTATAATAAAGGTATCCAATAAAGGAAAAAGAACCTATTTGTACAAAAATATTTATAGTAATTCTTTTTTTTTGGTGACTAAGGATTGGAAATCAAAGGGATGCCCATCACATGGGGAATGGCTAAACAAGCTGTGGTATGTAATTGTAGTGGAATACCATCATGGTATAAGAAATGACAAGCAAGATGATGTCAGAAAAACTTGGAAAGACTTACATGAATTGATGCATAGTGAAGTGAACAGCATTTTTCTGATTCAGTAACAGCAATGTTGTTTGATAAAACTTGTGAAGGATTTTGTTATTCTTAGCAATACCCTGATCCAAGACAATCCCAAAAGATTGATGATGCAACATACTGTCCACCTTCAGAGAAAGAACTGATATTGATTGAAAGACTGAAACTTGCTACTTTTCACTTTCTTTCATTTTTTCTTTTCTTCATTTCCTCTTGTACAAAATGACTAATATGGAAGTGCTTGCATACTTTACATAATTGCACATGTATAAACGATCTTGGAGAGAGGGCAGAGAAAGGAGGAAGGGAGGGAAAGAATTTGGAATTCAAAACTTTAAATAAAATGTTTTTGAATCTTTTTTTAAAGAAACTAAAGAAGTAAAAACATTTGAAACATAATTTCTTCCAGGAAAGCATTTTGAGGGGCTCAAATTCTTTGATATCCTAACCCTGATAAATGTCTGCTTTCTTAAAAAAATAATAAGCAAAGTATGGTGATATGAGACATAAAACTATAAAAAAGTTTAGAATGTCTTCCCTCCCCTACTTTCAAAAATCTGTGGAACTGGAAATAAAGAGAAACTAAATATGTGATTTGTGAACACTCTTTAAAGGTGGAATTCCAAATTATAAGGAGATTAAATTTTAGCTAAAAGTTTCTAGTAGGAATTTTGAGGGTGTATAATCCTAGCATTGTCTTAAAGGGCAGATTGTTTTATGAAAATGTATAGAAATGAACCTGATCTTCCCTGTCACACTGTTGCTAGCAAAGTAAGGATTTTGTTTCTATTTATTGTTGTAGGAGAGGAAAACGGCAGAGATTTAAAATTTGGAAGCTGGTTTCTGAGCTCATAGCTGCCTCCTACAGAAAAATTTAAGGGAGACCTAATGCTCACAGACATTTTGGCAGCACCTTGATAGAATTTAATAAATGTAAAAAGAAGCAAAGAATTCTGAATGTTATGAGTTTATTAGCAGGATAACACTCTTAAAATGAGCCAAATGGCTACCTCAGTGCAATGACACAGAGGAGAAGGTACAGCTCCTTTTAATAAAGGGAGAACGAAGGACAGAACTGGATACATAAAGAAATTAATAATTATGGTTAATATGGTTAGTTATTAGTTTTAATAGTATGTTAGTCCTAATTAATGGTAATGTATAAAAGGCTGACAGCATTACGGAAGTCAAGATGACAGAACTGGTGGAAATTGGGAATGAAAAGCTAGCAAGAACCTCTTCCTTACATCTTGTGTAATCTTGATTAAATGCTGCCGCAAAATTAAAGGTAATAGATCAGACTTCTTTGGACGACAAACCAGACATCTATGAAGTATCGTTTTGTGATGTACAAATATCAGACTCCTTGATGTCCACCTCCATCCCTCAAGGATTATAGATTCCCTTTAAATAAAAACAGGACAATTAGCAGAACAGAATTTCTAAACTTAGCTAATAGCCAAAGAGATGAGCCTTGAGCAGTTGTACAAAATGGGGTGGTAATACAGATCAATTACAGAATAGCATTAATTATAAAATGCTATAGAATCAACTTAATTATTTCAATTCCCCCACTTTCATTCAATGAGAAAACTGTTTTCTAATGAATCCATAACAGATACCAAATTATCAAATAATATCAAGTGTATCTGTTTCTCAGGATATAAAAAGATTTGAAGGCAGTAAACACTTCATTGTTGAGTCATTTCAGCTATGTCCAATTCTTCATGGAGTGGTTGACCATTGATTTTTATGGCTCATTTTATAGATGAGAAACTGAAACAAACAGGGGTTGGATGACATGCCCAGGATCACACAGCTAGTAAATGTATGAGGCTCGATATCAACTCATAAAGATGAATCTCCCTGATTTCAGACCTAGCATTCCATCCACTGCACCACCTAACTGCCCAAAATACTTCATTAAAAATTGTTAATTATGAGACCTAGAAGTTCTTTCATGGTGGGAATTGTGTGGGGTTGGGGGGAAGATAGCTTGACCAGTGCCTTAATAGGATTTGTTGGGGGCAGTCCATTTTGGCATGAGAGGGACATATAATCAATTTCTTAGTAATCCATTCCTAATGTCCATTTCATCAGCATTTCATATAGTAGGTTTCAAATGTCTGATGAAGTCACCTAGAATCTGAAAACTCTCCTCTTACACATTCTCTAATGAGCCTGTTCTAAGAGCAGCTCCTTCTAGAAGATCTGGACATGGAAATGATGATAATTGCAGACTGAAAACAGTAAGATCTTTCCTGCTTCTGTCTTAGTACAGCAGTGCAAAGGTGCTAGAGTATTGTATTGAAAGATTCATAATATTAAAAACGTACATCTTTACTTGCCCTGGTTTGAGAAATTTCTTATGAAAGACAGAAACAGGGACATGATTATAGCAGCATCAAAACTTCCTCCAGGCCCAAACCTTAGGGCAGAAAATAACTCAAAACAGATATTATAGGAGAAAGAATCCTTAGTTCTGTTTGATTTCCTGTAAGTATCATATTTACTGTTGGGAACGACTCACAAAGAGAAGTGCTACGTTATTCACAGAGCATCATAGCCAGTTTTCAGGACTGACCAGGTGGGATACATTCCTGTTCAAAGGACACACTGCAATAAGGAAACCAAATCAAGAAAATCCTACCTTGGGCCACTCCAGGATCATCCCCTCAACTTTTCCTAGGTACAGACATTCATCTAGAACAGTTCTCAGACTGGATTCCCTTTAAACAGCTAGTGACATTTTCCTCAAATAGCAGATTTTTGACTTAATGGTCTTTCAAACAATTGTACCTGGATTTAAAACTCAGAACAAACCAGATAAGAGTCCCACCATAAATACCAAAGTTTCCCCAATTGCAGCTCAGGGCTGGATACCATTCTTATTACTTTCATGTTGTTGCAATAACTTAGCAATAAAAACTTACCAGGTCTCCCACAGAGAAAGAACATTTTGCTTCACATCCTTTTCCTCTTTTTCGTCTTCATCCTCCCTAGTTTAAACTTATTCTCACATAAAAGTCAAGCATTAGAAACCAAGAAAGCAATTACACTTAGGAATTCCATAAAGATAGTGAACATATGATGTTTTTCTAAAAAAACAAACAAAAACAAAACAAAACAAAAAAAACAACAAACCTGGATAAACACAGAATAATTACTGCAACTCTCCATATGAATACATATCCATTTCTCAAGGTACTGTATATCAACTCCTAAGGCAAAATTAAATCTCTAAGACTGGAGTCTGTTAAGACTAAATTAGTTCAATATGTAATTTCAATATACACTGTTAGAGGTATAGCTTTACAATCCCAAATCTACAATATAAACAAACTTTTAAATCGTCTCCTCCGTCAAAGAGGGTTTATAAGGGAACAGAGGATCCCATTTTTCTCGCTAAACCAATTCACAAGTTCTTTCACATTGCTGATAAGATTTTGTGACCTACACCAAGGAGATGGTCTCAGGAAACCTGGAAGGTTTATGAATAAGGAGAATTTATAGGTCCCTTTCTCTATGTCTTTTCACACACAATAAGTAATTATCAATTTCCCCTTTCAATAGATAACCTATTAAATGAGGTCTGCACATGTGGCCTGCAGGCCAGATATTGAGGAGTCCTGTTTTATATTCTCTACATTTTTCATGGGCCACCTGATATCTTTTGGCAGACGCAAGAGACCCTATATTAGGTAGATCTGTTTGAAGGGAATTTCACAGTCAGTTTTGCTGAGAGATTTGCATTTTCACAGGCCACCCAAAATCTTTTGGCAGGTTGCAAGAGCAAACAGGTTGTTAGTGGCCTGCAATGTTGTGCAGATCCTTAGCAAGTTTTAACATTATAACAATAGCCTATAATAATGTAATTAATAATTTCACATTAACTGCATCAAAGGAGTTAAAAGTTCTAAATGATATAATTGTATTATCTTCTTCACAGAATTTTTATACAATGGCTTCCCAGTATTTATAATACAAGACACTTTAGAAATACACAAGAATAGTAACAATATTATGACTTTAAAGCCTACAACAAAACTTATTTACTAGTCAGATTTATCAAATGAGTCAAATGCATTCCCTAATTGTCTTACATCAAAAACCATTTCTCTTATCATCTTTGGCATTTTATATCAGTCATAAAACCTAGTACAGAGCTCAATTAAAGAAATAAATTTTATCCTCTTCACAGATAAGTAAACTGCAGTCAACAGAGATGAGATTATTTCTCTAAAATCTCATAGCCAACAGATTTACGGAGATGGGATTTTTGCCCTACATTTTACTTGTTGCATATTTTTCAGTATTTTACTTTAATACCAAACCATATTACAACTTAGTTTCAAGGAAAACATGTATAACATCAAATCTGGATCAGCAATCAAACAAAATCTCAATTTTCCAAAGGACTATGGGGTATTTGTTCCCAGTATTTCACAGGGTGGGGCCTGCTAGTTTTAATGTACTGCCAAATATTTGAAGTGCAGGTCTTATATAGTATTCTCATCCCTTTCTTTAAGGTTATTGAAGGGTTTATATTCCTTACATAAAAAATAAAACAAACTCTTCCAATGGTCCCTCAAGGACAGAATTACTGGTGATAATTTACCCAAACAATTATCTGATATGATTCACAAAAATACACAAAGCATTTTTTTCTTAATTAAACTTTATTCATATTCAAGTTGCTCCCTTAAATGAGTTTCTCCTTTCATGGGCAAGAAGAACGATAATTCCTAAAAATTCAAATTGTGGGGAGGATAAACAGAGACCTCCTCAAAAATTCATAAAGAATGACTCTAAACAAATTTTGGAGTAACAGAAGGACAAAATGAGAGATTGAAGCAAATTTCCAGCCCAAGACAATCTAGAAGGTTGAGGGTCTACTGCCGTGGGCTGGGAGTAGAGCACAGTATAGCACAGCCCATGCCAGCATAAATGGACTTGGAGCAGGCCTTAGGGGACTGAATTGCTTGCAGCTGTGATGGTTTCCAGGCTTCTCAACCCACAAATGCCAAAGACAGCTTCAAAGGTCAATTGAAAGGAGCTCTTACTTGGCTGAGAGGGGAACGTGGTCTGACCCCAGTTCCAGCCCTAACCACAGCCTCAGTCCCAAATATGGCCCTAGTACTGGCCCCAGCCCAGCCCCTGCCTTAGCCTCATCCCCATGGCAGTGGTAGTTACTGCTGAAGCAGAGATTGCTTCTGGAGCCCTCCACTTAAAAAAGAGCTCAAAAGTCAAATAATTGCCTGGGGAAAATGGCAAATGAGGGAAAAGAAACAGACTATAGATTCTTATTTTCTCAGTGAAGAGATATTTTCTTATGTCATTGGGGATGAGTAAGACCAAAACATACAACCAGAAGAAGACAACAAAACCAAAGCTTCTGCATCCAAAGACTCCAAGAAAAATAAGAATTCGTCTCAGGCCATGGAAGAACTCAAAAAGGATTTAGAAAATCAAATAAAGAGCAGTAGAGGAAAACTTGGGAATAGAAATGAAAGTGATGCAAGAAAATCATGGAAATGATTCAAAAGCGATTCAAAAATATGCTGATGAAAATGACAGTTTTAAAATTAGACTAACACAAATGGCAGAAGAAGTCCAAAAACCCAAGGAGGAGAAGAATGCCTTAAAAAGGAGAATGGGCCAAATGGAAAAAGAGGTGTAAAAACTCACTGAAGAAAATAATTCCTTCAAAATTAGAATGTAGCAAATGGAAGCCAATGACTTTATGAGAAATCAAGCAAGAAAATATAAAACAAAACCAAAAGAATGAAAAAAGAGAAAACAATGTGAAGTGTCTCCTTGGGAAAACAACTGACCTGGAAAATAGATTCAAGAGAGATAATTTTAAAATTATTGGACTACCTAAAAGCCATGATCAAAAAAAAAAGACTCTAGATATTATCTTTTAAGTAATTATCAAGGAAAACTGCCCAGGTATTCTAGCAGTAAAGGGCAAAAATAGAAATGGAAAGAATCCACCAAACATCTCTTGAAAGAGATCTCAAAAGAAAAAATCCTAGAATATTGTAGCCAAATTCCAGAGTCCCAGGTCAAGGAGAAAATATTACAGTCAACCAGAAAGAGACAATTCAAGTATTGTGGAAACACAATGAAGATAACACAAGATTTGGCAAATTCTACACTAATGAACTAGAGAGTTTAGAATATGATACTCCAGAGTTCAAAGGAGATGGCATTAAAACCAAAAATCACCTACCCAGCAAAACTGAGTAAAATACTTCAGGGGGAAGAATTGAACTTCAATGAAATAGAGGACTCCCAGGCATTTTTGTTGAAAATAACCAGTACTGAATAGAAAATTTGACTTTCAAGTATAAGAATCAAGGGAAGCATGAAAAGGTAAACAGGAAAGAGAAGCCATAAGAGACTTAATAAAGTTGGTCTGTTTATATTCCTACATGAAAAGATGATATTTGTAGCTCCTGAGATCTTTCTATGTATTCACATAGTTGGAGGGAATATGGGTGTGTGTGTGTGTGTGTGTGTGTGTGTGTGTGTCTATATGTAGGTGAGTATGTGAATGTGTGTGTGTGGAGAGAAAGAAAGAGAGAGAGAACCCTCAGATTGAGCTGAATATGAAGGTATATCTAAAAAGAAAAATTAAACGTTGACTGGCCTCCTTGATACTGGAGCTGATAGGACCTGCCTTAGTGATTGCTCAGTACCCTGATACTGGAAACTCAGAGAAAGCCAGAGACCAGTGTGGGGAGTAGGAGGGTACCAAACTACCTTAAAGATAATGCACTCAGTGAAGTGGGAGACAGAGGATCACCAAGGAACCATATGGTCATGGCTGATTTCAGGACTTGGTTTTAACATTTGGAGAGGAGACATCATGAGTCACCTGGGGATGAAACTATCAAATTTTTAGTAAGGGCCATTGCAGTTGCACTGGAGTCCCCACCCTTGAATTGGAAGTCAGATACCCCAATTTGGGTGGAGCAGTGGCCCCTGACTCCAGAAAAGCTCCACAAACCTTGGTTATGGAGCAATTAGAAAAAGGGCATATAGAATCATCACAGTCGCCTTGGAATGCTCCTATATTTGTAATAAAGAAGAAATCAGGAAAGTTCAGGTTCCTCACAGACCTAAAGAAGGTAAATCAGCCTCTCATGCCTATGGGAGCCCTGCAGCCAGGTCTCCCTTCTCCTAATGCCATCCCAGATAGAGTTATAATCATTGACATTCAGGATTGCTTTTTTTCCACCCCTATAAACAAAGTAGATTGTCCCTGATTTGCTTTTACAGTGCCTCACCCCAATAATGAAGGAACTGCAAAGAGGTATCAGTGGAAGGTACTACCCCAAGGCATGAGTTGCAGCCTCACCATCAGCCAGTGGTATGTTAATCAAGCATCAGAAAGCCCCAGACAACAGTACCAGTGTAAAATCATCCATTATATGGACGACATTCTTATAACTTCACCCAGCTCAAGACACTGGAGAAGTGTTTCCAAGCAGTAGAAAGGAGCCTTCGAGAACTAGGATTAGTCATTGCACCTGAAAAAATACAGAAAGGACCCAGTTACAAATATCTAGAATATCAAATACAGGGCACCATCATTTGGCCAGAACCCCCAAAATGGGATGTAAAGATCCAAACACTCAATGATTCTCAGAAACTTGTAGGTGCTATTCAATGGATAAGCTCAAAGGTGCCCTATCTCTCATGCAACCTCTTTATTCACTACTGACAGGAAACTCTGCTTTAAATTCCCCTCGAACATTGACTCCTGAAGCAGTCAAGGCCTTAGAGGCAATAAAGAGCCACAACAATCTGGTGGGACCCAGAAAAGAATGTGGAGGTATCCATTATCTCCACTACACCTCCCTATGCTATCTTACATCAAAAGGAAAGTGGGTATATGTTACAGGAATCCCCTACAATCCACAAGGCCAGACCATAGTGGAAAGGGCCAACTTCACCATAAAGGTGATCCCCGCTAAACAAAAAAGGGGAAGAGGTCGCCTAACACAATCAGAGCTCAATGCAGCTGTATAAAAATTCGCACACTACTCCAGCTATGAGATATTTTGTGACTATTCCATGGCAACCCCAGAAGAAAAGTGATACCCAGGCTGAAAATAAGGACACATGGGCCATGGTAAAGGACATGGCCTCAGGGAAATGGCAAGGTCCATATAAGGTATTAATATGGGGTCCAGGGTATGTTTGTGTTACCACAGGAAAAGGGGATGCATGGATCCCCATCAGAAGGATCCACAGGTGGGAGCCACCATTGGAGACAATGAAGACACCAGAAGCAATGGGTCCAGAGGCCCTGGAAAAGGACCATGCACTGCCTGAGTCTACTGCTCACAGCTTTGACCTTGCTGCCCAGAGAGGGCGCAGCACCGATCCCAAACACTGCCACACCAATATAGTACTGGGTGCTCCTGCCGAATCCACCATGGCTGGTCCCTGTCAAGTGGACTGACACATTGCCACTCGTTATCCATCAAAGCAACTCCTCCCAGTGACTGAAGGAGGACTTTGACATCACGGATCCAGGATGCACGGGGGTGACAAACTTTCACCTGAACTTCATAGTCTTGGCCATGAGGCCCATTTGCATAACTAAGGGGGATGGTAAAGTGACTATGAACACCTGTGTTATGCTCAACCATGCCCACACCTGAATTATACTTGGGGCCCCCTCTCAACACTTCCTCTTGTTGTAATATCCATATGTTAAAGGCCTCCCTAACCCACTTATCCACCAACTGCTATTCGCTCTAAGGTCACGTGCGCTCCATGCAAAACAAAAAAGGGGAGATGTTAAGGCACAAGCTCAGTTCTCACGTGAATGGTCTCGGGTCAGGTAAAGGTGAGGGCTTAACCTCTGAGCTCTCACGAGGCCTCCCAGAGAACACCTGGGAGTTGAGGAGTAAGACATGAGTTATCTTGTTTTTCCACCTCTTCTCAGTGCGAACTTGCTGGGGAGAGCATCCATGGTTGGTCCATGGTCTGAGCAGGTTTTGTTAATTGGCTAAGGGGCTGAAAGCACACTGTTCACAAGCGAACTATGCAGCTGGGAGAGCTTAACTGTGAACAGAAAAGCCTGAGAAGGGAGTTTCCTTTCTCCTCGGAAAGGAGAAGGAGGCTCCTGTGAGGAGAACTCGTCCTGCATGTCAACATGTAGCTTGTATCCATAATAAAGTCTACACCTCTGCTTCACTCTGGTGGTCTCTTCTCTCATAAGTATATCTGGCTGATCCCAAAGACCTGGGATAAGAAAGAGGACCTGGCAGCCCATGGCAATTAGGCTAGACAGGGATGATTCAATGTACTGCTTGTTAACCAGGGAATGGGATAAAAGCACTGAACTCTGTGAAAACTGCTAAGCCAGGTTAAAGGAGGGGGAACCTGGAGATTTGGAAAGGTGATTTTAAGGAATTCCAATTTGCCAGGGAAGGTGTGTTTGTCCTTCGTTGGCAAAGACCGTGCCATCAGAAAAATGATGACTTGCATTTGATTTTGTTTTGAGTGAGGGAGGGCTATGAAGGTCACCAGCCTCACTTCTCTTCCAGAGCCATCTGAATTCAGTGACCAGATATTCATCAGGATGACTAGAGATGACCCAGGATGAGACAATTTAGGTTAAGTGACTTGTCCAAGGCCACACAGCTAGGTGTGTGTCAGAATGAGATGTGAACTCAGGTCCCCCTGACTCCTACACTGGTGCTCTATCCACTGCACCACCTAGCTGCCCAATGAAGATTAAGTTGGCTGAGCCCCTGCTCAGATTAAATAAATTCACAGACAGGATTACAGATTCCATATCAATATGATCATATATTTGAAAAATGTAACTAGGGCATTAATAGATACTAAGACAGAGGCCTCTCTTATATACAAAAACCCTGATAAGTTTAAACATGGAATTCCTATCAGCATCATGGGACTAGAAGGGGCTGAAATATCAGCCAGAAAAGTCAAACTAAAGATGAAAATTGGAAAATTATACCATGATAATTGTACCTATTCCAGAATACGTCATTGGAATAGTTATATTGAGAAGTACGACTTTAAATTTACCTGAGGGGAGATACCAGTTTAGAGTACAGAAGACAGGAATTAATACAGTTTTAGTGGGTGAAGTTTCTGAAGTGATAACTTCGAAGCAGTATCATGTGCCAGGTGGACAAAATTGCCAATACTACAAAGGAATATGTTGAGACAGGAGTATTACTCCTTACAATGACTCAATGAAATAATCCTGTCTGACCAATGGGAAAGTCAGATGGGACATGAAGGATGACAGTGGATTATAGACAATTGAATAAAGTCACTCCTTCCTTGTATGCTGCTGTGCCAGACACCTTTACCTTAATAGAAAAGACCTAGAAATATGATGGGACTTGGTAGACAGTTGTTGATTTAGACAATGCTTTCTTTCCTATCCCAATAGATTTGAAACAATGGGTCCAATTTGGTTTCACTTGACAGGGCCAACAATATACTTTTACATATTTTCCATAAGGATATCTGAATACCCCACTATTTGTCATAGGATTGTGACTGAACATTTGGATGAATTAAAGCTATATGGTGTACAGCTTACCTACTACATAGATGATGTTATGATAAAGGGAAAAAATATAAAAGAAGTGGAGAAGAGTGTGACATTTTTAATTGAGCATGTGAAAAGCAAAGGTTGAAAGAATAACCCTGCAAAGATTCAAGGGCAAGCTCAAACCATGATATTTTGTGGGTATACAATGGAATCAGGGGCTGTGAGAGATTCTCCTACACCTCAACAAATGATTCATTTCCTTCAATGAGAAAGAAGCCCAAAAGTTTAGGTGATTATTTGGATACTTTCAACATCACATGGCTCATCTAGGACAAATTTTGAAACCCTCATATAAAATTACTAGGAAAAAATATGAATTTGAGGGGGACTTGAGTAGAGTAAAGCTTTGAAAGAATCAAAGGCTGCTATGCCCTATATTTACTACCCATGCAAAGTGGCCTGGTGGAGTAACAAGTGACTGTACAGGATGAATATGCAAACTGGAGTTTATGGCAAAACAACAAAGCTGAAATGTACCCTTAGGATTTTGGTCTGGAAAATGCCCTTCATCTGGAGCTCAATGTATCCCTTTTGAAAAGCACTTGTTAGCAGCATATTGGGCTTTAGTAGAGATTGAACAGCTGACTTTTTTCCATGAGGTAATATCAAGTCCTGGAACGTCAATTATGACCTGGGTAGTGAGTACCTCAGCCTCTCTTAGAATTAAATGGAAAAGGTGGGATGGAGCCAAGATGGTGGGAAAGAAAGACATATACGCAGGGTCTCCCCACAAAGCCAATAAAATACCTGTAGAGAGGGATTCTCAACAGATTTTGGAGCAGCAGAAGTGGAGAACAATAGAGTGGAGGAGATTTCCAGCCCAGGGTGACATGAAAGGCCCACAGGAAATGTCAGTTGCACTGGACACAGAGCAGAGAGTGGAGCCCAGACCAGACTTGGCCGCCAGGTGTGGTGGGATGCAACTCTGGGAGGAGGACACCTCAGGGGTGGAATCTCCAGTCCCAGCAGCAGCAGGGGTCGTCATATCCCTCAACCCACAGGTGCCAAAAGTCAGTGATGGGTTTTTTTCAACTGACAAGGAAGAGAGAAGGGCCTTGCCATAGCTCCGGCCTCAGGCAGTGGCCCACAGAAGCCACATCGCCAGCAGCAGTTCTCAAGGCAGCCCCTACATCAGCCAACACATGTTGTTGAATCATAAAAACCCCTGGGAGCATTGAGGAGCTGAGTCGTGCCTCAACCCTGTGTGGAGGCCCTAAGGGAACAGGTCCTTGTCTCGCACTGAATGGAGGCCCTGCACATGCAACTTATCTGAAAATCAGCCCCCAGCACTGACTTGGAGGAACTGGAGGCCAGGTAATGGTGGAGAGATAAGATTCTGGACATAAAAATCTCTAACTGCTTCTAGATCAGTGTACACACTGGATTTTGCCATCTTGGAGGAACTGAGATCTCACAGATTCCCAGAGTATACCCTACTCTTGACAAAGGAACCAAAAGTCAAGTACTGGTTGGGAAAATGCCCAAAAAAGAGGAAAAAAATAAGACTATAGAAAGTTACTTTCTTGGTGAATAGATATCTTCTCCCATCCTTTCAGATGAGGAAGAACAATGCTTACCATCAGGGAAAGATTTAAAAGTCAAGGCTTCTGTATCCAAAACATCCAAAATAAATATGCAATGGTCTCAGGCTATTGAAGAGCTCAAAAAGAATTTTGAAAATCAAATAAGAGAGGTGAAGGAAAAACTGGGAAGAGAAATGAGTGAGATGCAAGAAAAGCATGAAAAGCAAGTCAACACCTTATTAAAGGACACCCAAAAAATGCTGAAGAAAATAACATCTTTAAAAATAGGCTAACTCAATTGACAAAAGAGGTTCAAAAAGCCAATGAGGAGAAGAATGCTTTAAAAAGCAGAATTAGCCAAATGAAAAAGGAGGTTCAAAAGCTCACTAAAGAAAATAGTTCTTTAAAAATTAGAATGAAGCAGATGGAGGCTAATGACTTCATGAGAAACCAGGAAATCACAAAAGAAAACCAAAAGAATGAAAAAATGGAAGAGAATGTGAAATATCTCATTGGAAAATCAACTGACCTGGAAAATAGATCCAGGAGAGACAATTTAAAAATTATGGGACTACCTGAAGGCCATGATCAGAAAAAGAGCCTAGACATCATCCTTCATGAAATTAACAAGGAAAACTGCCCTGATATTCTAGAACTGGAGGGCAAAATAAGTATTCAAGCAATCCACCTATCAGCGCCTGTAAGAGATCCAAAAAGAGAAACTCCTAGGAACATTGTGGTCAAATTCCAGAGTTCCCTGGTCAAGGAGAAAATATTGCAAGCATCTAGAAAGAAACAATTCCAGTATTGTGGAAATACAATCAGGATAACACAAGATCTAGCAGCTTCTATATTAAGGGATCGAAGGGCATGGAATATGATACTCCAGAAGTCAAACGAACTAGGACTAAAATCAAGAATCACCTACCCAGCAAAACTGAGTGTAATACTTCAGGGGGAAAAGTGGCCATTCAGTGAAATAGATGACTTTTAAGCATTCTTGATGAAAAAAACAAAGCTGAAAAGAAAATTCAACTTTCAAACTCAAGAATGAAGAGAGGCATGAAAAGGTAAACAGCAAAGAGAGAAGTCATAAGGGACTTACTAAAGTTGAACTATTTACATTCCTACATGGTAAGGCAATATTTGTAACTCCTGAAAACTTTTTTCAGTATCTGGGTAGTTGGTGGGATTATACACACACACAGAGAGAGAGAGGGACAGAGACAGAGACAGAGACAGAGACAGAGAGACAGAGAGCACAGGGTGAATAGAATAGGATGGGATCATATTTTTAAAAAATGAAATTAAGTGGTGAGAGAGAAATTTATTGGGAGGAGAAAGGCAGAAACTCAAGGGGGCAAATTATCTCTCATAAAAGAGGCAAGTAAATGACTTTACAAAAGAGGGACAAAGTAGGGAGGTGAGAGAAAAAACATGAAGCTTACTCTCATCATATTTGACTAAAGGAAGAAATAAAATACACTCATTTTGGTATGAAAACCTATCTTACAATTCAGGAAAGTGGGGGAGAAGGGGACAAGCAGGGTGGGAGGATGATGGAAGGGAGGGCAATGGAAGGAGGGAGCAATTAGTAGTCAACCCTCTTGGGGAGAGATAGGATCAAAAGAGAAAATAGAATAAATAGGGGGCAGGATAGGATGGAGGGAAATATAGTTAGTCTTACACAACATATATTGAATTGCTTGCCTTCTCAAAGGGAATAGGTGGGGAGGGAGGGATGAAGAGAAGCTGGAACTCAAAGTTTTAGTAACAACTGTTAAGTATCGTTTCTGTAACTTGGAAATAAGAAATGCAGGTAATGGGATATAGAAAATTAACTTGCCCTACAGGACAAAAGAGAATATGGGGATAGGGGAAGGGAGGGATGTTAGAAGGGAGATCAGATTGGAGATAGGAGTAATTAGAATGCTTGGTGTATTGGGGTGGGAGGAGGGAACAAATGGGGAGAAAATTTGGAATCTAAAAATTTTTTGGAAATGGATGTTGAAAACTTAAATAAGTAAATTTAACAAAAAAACAGAATTAAATGGAAAAGGTATATTCAAAATACATCTAAAACAAGCAAATGTGGAATTTCTGCTTTACATGAATTTATAGCAAATATAGATATTGAGGGATATGATACAACCTCTGAACCAAAGCAACAGTTGTTACAGTCCTTAGTAAAATGGAATGAGGGACATGATGGATTAACTGAAGAACAAAAGACACAATCATGATTTTCTGATGGGACAGCAAAATATTTAGGACACAAAAGACGTTGAAAAGTTATAAGCCTATAAGCCATGTACTAAGCAGACTTTGGAAAGTACTGGGATAGGTGGAAGCAGTGAATATGATGAACTTGCAGCAGTACATCAAACTAACGAAACAGAATGAGGACAGTGTCATATATTCACAGATTCATTGGTGGTAGCTAATATGTTAGGTACATGGATGCCCATGTGGAAAATTCATAATTTGGAAAATTCATGGCAAACAAGTCTGGGGCAAAAAATTATGGGAAGATATATGGGACATATCTTTGCTTATTAATTCATCAGTTTCTCATGTAGATGCTCATGTGGCCCTCACCACTTCAGAACATGAGTAGAATGCACATGCTCATCGGCTAGCAAACATTGCTACTCATCATTTTGTCCCCACTCTGACACCAACTGATTATCTGGTACTAGAAAAATAGGTCCACGAGACAGCTGACCATCTAGAGTTCCAGGCAACATTTCGTGGGCACAAGAACAAGGGATTGTTATCTCTCATTCATTGTTAAAACAAGTCGAGGAGGAATGTTACGTATGTCATTTGGAAAAAGAATGAACCATTCCTCAGGTAATAACTGGATAGATAACAATGGGAAAAGTACCAGCTAAAATTTAGCAGATATATTAAATTGCATCCCTAGCCCAAGATGTACTTGTTTCAATGCTTATTCAGGCATACTAGTGGCTTGTCCCTATAAGAATACAACCCAGAAAAACACCTGTGAAACTTTAGATATCACAAATCTATATTATGGAAGCCCAATGCAGATTCAAAGTGCCAATGGGTCACATTTTTTTAATTTATTTATCTTTTTTAGATTCATTTTCACAAAATTTTGGGTTCCAAATTTTCTCCCCATTTCTCCCCTCCCCCACCCCAATTCACCAAGCATTCTAATTTCCCCTATCACCAATCTGCCCTCTCTTCTATCATCCATCCCTTCCCTTGTCCCCATCTTCTCTTTTGTCCTGTAGGGCAAGTTAATTTTCTATTCTCCATTACCTGTATTTCTTATTTCCTAATAGCAAGAACAATACTTGACAGTTGTTCCCAAAACTTTGAGTTCCAACTTCTCTTCATCCCTCCCTCCCTGCCCATTCCTTTTGGGAAGGCAGGCAATTCAATATAGGTTATATCTGTGTAGTTTTGCAAATGCCTTCCATAATAGTCATGTTATGTAAGACTAACTATATTTCCCTCTATCCTATCCTGCCCCCCATTTATTCTATTCTCTCTTTTGATCCTGTCCTTCCCCAAGAGTGTTGACTTCAAATTGCTGCCTCCTCCCATTGCCCTCTCTTCCATCATCCCCCCCACCCTTCTTATCCCCTTCTCCCCCACTTTCCTGTATTGTAAGATAGGTTTTCATACCAAAATGAGTGTGCATCTTATTCCCTCCTCCAGTCGAATGTGATGAGAGAAAACTCCATGCTTTGCTCTCACCTCCCCTCTTTTCCCCTCCACTAAAAAGTCTCCTGCCTGCTTCTTCTATGAGAGACAATTTACCCCATTGCATTTCTCCCTCTGTTCTCCCAATACATTTCTCTCTCACCACTTAACTTCATTTTCTCAAGACATGATTCCATCTTATTCAATTCACTCTGTGCTCTGTGTCTATTGGTGTGTGCGAGTGTGTGTACACATGCCTCTGTGTGTGTGTGTGTGTGTGTGTGTGTGTAATCCCACCAACTACCCAGATACTGAAAAGTTTCAAGAGTTACAAATATTGTCTTTCCATATAGGAATGTAAACAGTTCAACTTTGGTAAGTCCCTTATGACTTCGCTTTGCTGTTTATCTTGTCATGCTTCTCTTGATTCTTGTGTTTGAATTTCTTTTCAGCACTTGCCTTTTCATAAAGAATGCTTGAAAATCCTCTATTTCATTGAATGACCATTTTTTCCCCTGAAATATTATATTCATTTTTGCTTAAATATTTCATATATATATATATATATATATATATATATATATATATATATAAAATATATCAGTTTCAGGTGATTCTTGGTTTTAGTCCTAGTTCCTTTGACTTCTGGAATATCATATTCCACGCCCTTCAATCCCTTAATGTAGAAGCTGTTAGATCTTGTGTTATCTTGACTATAGTTCCACAATACTTGAATTGTTTCTTTCCAACTGCTTGCAATATTTTCTCCTTGACCATGAAACTCTGGAATGTGGCCACAGTATTCCTAGGAGTTTCTCCTTTTGGATCTCTTACAGGTGGTGATCAGGGGATTCCTTGAATACTTATTTTGCCCTCTGGTTCTAGAATATCAGGGCAGTTTTCCTTGATAATTTCATGTAAGATGACATCAAGGCTCTTTTTTTGATCATGGCTTTCAGGTAGTCCCGTAATTTTTAAATTGTCTCTTCTGGATCTATTTTCCAGGTGAGTTGTTTTTCCAGTGAGATATTTCACATTATCTTCCATTTTTTTCATTCTTTTGGTTTTGTTTTGTGATTTCTTGGTTTCTCATTAAGTCATTAGCCTCCATCTGCTTCATTCTAATTTTTAAAGAACTATTTTCTTTAGTGAGCTTTTGAACCTCCTTTTTCATTTGGCTAATTCTGCTTTTTAAAGCATTCTTCTCCTCATTGGCTTTTTGAACCTCTTTTGTCAATTGAGTTAGCCTATTTTTAAAGGTGTTATTTTCATTATTTTTTGGGGTCTCCTTTAACAAGATGTTGACCTGCTTTTCACATTTTTCTTCCATCTCTCTCATTTCTCTTCCCAGTTTTTCCTTCACCTCTCTAACTTGATTTTCAAAATCCTTTTTGAGCTCTTCCATGGCCTAAACCCATTAAATATTTATTTTGAGTGTTTGGGATACAGAAGCCTTGACTTTAAGTCTTTCCCTGATAGTAAGCATTGTTCTTCCTCATCTGAAAGGATGGGAGGAGATATCTGTTCACCAAGAAAGTAACCTTCTATGGTCTTATTTATTTCCCTTTTCTGGGCATTTTCCCTGTTAGTTACTCAACCTCTGAGTTTCCTTGGCACACCTGCCTCGCCTCCAGATCCACCCAGCTAGTGCTTGGGGTCTGAGATTCAAATGCTGCTTCCTAGCCTCAGGGCTTTCAGCAGGACAGGGCTGCTATTCAGTGTAAGATTAAATTCAGGTGCTTAGGTAGGGGCAGGGCCGCAGCTTCCCTCAGGGGCTCAGTTCCCTCAGGGGGGTTATATGGAGACCTTCAACAATGGATCTGAGGTCCTGCCTGCTCTGGGAGCCCCTGTCAGCTGCTTGAAAGCTAGTGTTTGGGGGCTAAGATTCAAATGCTGCTTCCCAGACTCAGGTCTTTCCTCGAGGGTGTGGCTACTGTTCAGTGTGAGATGTTCAGGTCCTTGGGTGGGTGCAGGGCCACTGCACAGGGTTCAGATCCCTCAGGGGGTTTGGGTGGGGCCAGGGCTGCCACACAGGCTCAGTTCCTTCAGGGGGTTTATGTGGAGACCTTCAAGGATGGCTCAAGCTCCTGCCTGCTTTGGGAGCCCCCATCCTACACCTCTACCGCCGCCTCCAGAGGGGGCCAATGCCACAGAGACACCCTGCTCCCCCCTTGGCAAGATGAAAGGGCCCTCCCACTAACCCCTGGTGCCCGTGGGGGGAGGGACTCGCGCACCCGCTGGAGATTACTTCTGTGAAGCCTGCTCAGATCTTGTCCCCTCGATGCTGTGCAGCCAAAGCAGGGCTGTGCTCTGCTCCAGTCCAGTGAGCAACAGACCCTTGGTGTCAGTTTTTCAGGGCTCTCTGGAACAGAAATCTCCTCCACTCCATTGTTGTGTTGCTTTCACTGCTCCAGAATTTGTTGGGAGTTCTTCTTTACAGGCATTTTATGGGCCGTGGGTTAGGAGCTGGTTAATATGTGTATCTTTCTACTTCACCATCTTGGCTTCTCCTGGGTCACATTTCAAAGGTAATGAACACATACTAGGTATTAAACAACATAGAATGGATATGTCATATTCGATATTATCCACAAGTGTGGGTAAATTGAGCGAATGAAGGGATTATTGAAAGAACAGTTAAGGAAGTTACATTCTAATAATTCTTATCAACACAGGAAAGATAATTTGTACATTGCTTTACATAATTTTAAAATAGACCATTGAGAGGAAGTACTCCTCTAGCAAGAATGATGACACCAAATGTGAAAATTAGAAAACAAGAAACACATAAGATACCAAATGTTAAGTATTGAACTATGAGGTCAGATGTCCCAGCACCATTTCCCAGGACACCTGTTTTGTCAGGATATGATTTATATTAGAGGACTTTTGTTGGAAAGTAAAGAAATAAGAACAATCTCTACTGGAATATGTATGAGAATTGCTTGAGTCATACATGTATTGGTTTGAGTGATAGATTCTAATTATAAAAGAGAAATTATTGTGACATTCCAAAATTTACAAAATGAATCCATACAGTTTTGTAAAAATATAGAATAGGTGAAGTGATTATTATTCCTTGTGAAACAATATCACTTGTAAAAACCGATCCTCCTTCCAAAATAACTAGCAGAAGACCTAAAGGATTTGGATTCTTTTGATAGAATAAAATTGAGAGGTAAAGTATGGGTAAAATAGAAGTCAGATGATGTTCCAAAGGCTGTAGAAATTATAGCACATGGAAAAGATAATACTACAACTGTTCTTTATTCAGGAGAGAATGATTACTAAATTGCATCCTTAATACATGTTTTCTACTGTGAATGAGATTATGATAATAGGTTCATGAACTTCAGAAGCTTGGCTGACCTTATATCTACCCTGTTTCTGGTTATTATCTCCTTATTTCTTTTTGGAATTTTGCTGTTAAACGTGTTTGCTAGATGTGTCTCCCATAGGTTTCATACTCTCCACCTGCAGATGACTGATTGCTTAAGCCAGATGTCACCCCTTATCCACAATGGTGGTATGTCATCTCTGGATCAGAAGTCAACCAAACTCCAGATGCCCACTAAAGAACTGATCTCTCAAATGAGACCTCTTCAGGCAGGGACAGCTCTATGTCCAATTTTTGCAGGAAGCAGCTGTGAAAGAAGAAACCCTCACCCTTTACCCCAAGATTTTAAGCCTCATTTGTTTGAGTGGGGAATGATGGGGTGCTTGTGTTAAGACTCCACCCTAAGATATTTTTGTATGTATATTTTCTGTTATCCCTATTACAATTTTGTAGATACTCGTTGCCCCACCAACCTATGTAATGAATTTGAAAGATCCTGGAGCCAAATGCAATAGCAATTTAAAAGAGAGCTCTTTCTCATTAATAGGCCCATGTGACCTGTTTGAATCACCTGAAGCCTAAGATACATGTGGTGGGAGGAGATTCCTGAACTGGTAGAACAGGAAGTGTGGAACTGAACTGTGAGGAAGAGAGTGAGCATGATCATGTCGGAGGAAAAAGGCATGGCAAGGCTCAGGCTCCTGAGTGTTTGCTTGTGAGAAGCCCTTGACAGAGGAGGGAGAGGATTGGGAATGGCTTTGCCCACTCCGGTGATCACATTGATTAATTTCTTGGTCACCATGACAGATTTTGCTTTCTGGTTCTGGGATGTGGATTTCTGGTGTCACTTAATTCTTGACTTCTTGTTTTGTCAATAAGTTGAATCAGACTCTTCAAGACTTCACTTGGGATTTTCTTGCCCAAGATACTGGAGTGATTTGCCATTTCCTTCTTTAGCCCATTTTACAGATGAGGAAACTGAAGCAAACAGGGTTAAGTGACTTGCCCAGGGTCACACACCTAGTAACTGTGTGAGGCCATATTTGAATTGAAATCTTCCTCATTCCAGGGCAGCATTGTATCTACTGCAGGACCTAACAGCCCCTTATTTGAGGGCTGGGATTGATTAACACGAGCAGAGTTAATCATTTCTGCAGCACTTGGTTCCAATAGATCTAGACCCTAAGCCAACCTGATATTTCTATAATATCTATTATAAAAATGGGTAGGAATCATATTTTCTTCTTCATGAAGTATTCAAATTCTACTCCAATTAATATTCATACCAGAATCAACAAATCTAATATACTTTATAGCAAAAAAAACCGCAGACCTTTGCAAATTGCTACCAAGGGTGTATGTTCTTTGTTGCTGGGGAGGATTTCTGCAAATAGATTGTAACCCCTGAAGCCAAGCCAATGGGATAAGGGGAAGGGGTGAGATAGGGGGAGCTTCCATTGGGGTATAACTTCCCTTGCTTTCTGTACTCCTTTGTACTCCCTGACCAGAACTATTAGTGCAACGAAATTGGGGAGGGGAGGGTGGCGTGGTTACCCTGTCTCATGAGAAAGCAATAAATTCCTTTTGGCCTTTCCTAAGGCAAGTCTCTGATTGATTATTTTCAGGAGTCCAAGACCAGTCTCACGGAGTTTTGCGGCCTTCATGGATTTCCCCTCATTTGGCTATAGGTCTCCCAGCCAGTCCTATGACAGGTGCCCACCAACTACTTGTCAGCGGTACTGGAATGGTTTGGGGGTTTCCTTTCACTTTTAAGGAATGAACCCACCAAGAGACAATCTCAAAAGGTAAAAATGAAAGTAGAATGACCACGGGGGAAGGAAAGACTGAATCAAGAAGGTCATGTAAGTTTGTGCACACAGACTCAGGTAAACAAGACCCATGAGTCTTCTTAGAGGGCAAGATCAGTGAGTCTCTGGGTGACCAGAGATTTAGGGTTGGGACAAGATCAGTGTGTCTCTGTAAGGGGGCAAGAACTGTGAGTCTCTGCCTGCTCCCCTAGGCAAGAACAGTGAGCTTCTCTCTTAAAGAGAAGAGGCAAGAACTCATGAGCCACGCGGAAAACTCAAAAATAAAATCTCCCTTCAAAAACTCCAGACAATGGTTTTCTGAAAGTCCTGCAAGACAAAAGTGTCAGGGAAAAAATGTGAAGAAAATGATTAAGTATTGTTTAGTTTGAGCAGGCACTCAATTTGGAGGAAATGTCTTCTGGCCAAAATAGGGATCATCTGAGGACTGGGTTTGCCAAAAATTTAAACCTAGATGTGCACTCTTTAATGTTTTGTCAAATGTCTTGTCTGTATATGTTGTGTTGACATTTCTGTGTGAATGAAAGTCTGTGTCTCTGTTTTATCTGACAGTTTGTAAGGCTGTATATTTAGCTAGCCAGCCAGCAAGAGCAGAAAGGCTGGGCTGGACTGTCCATGAAAGGCAGGATAACCAGCATTGAACCATTTCTTGCCTCATCCAAAGTAAAAATTTTTGTGTAATGGGACACAAAAGAAAGTTAACGAAATTCATTATGGTCATATTTGGAATTGTGAATAGGTGAAATGTGTCACTCAACTTAATGTTTAAAATAGGTTAGAATTTATCAAAGTCTGGTGGAAGTAAGTGGAGGATTAGTAAGTGAAAAAAAAAGTCTCAAGGAGACAACTTAGAATGACTGAGAGATTTGAATTTATATTTAATTAGGTCTCAAAGCTAAAATCTATATTTTATGTTTAAATTACCTCACTATATCTGATACCAGAAAATTGCAAATTCACTTTAACTCTGTCCATGTGCTCAGACCACAAGCACAAGGGGAAGATTATCACTCTCCCCATCTTATTTAAAAGCTGGAATGAGACAGAGATAGCTTGTTTGCTGGGTCTTGAAGGGGGAGAGGAGTTGGAAGATGGTATTTCAATTCTTTAAGGAAGTACTCTTTTAAGAGTAAAAAGAGATTATGGGAAGTCATAAACAAACTTTTCTTTTAAGTAGAAAGAGTATTTAAATTAAAAAGAGGGCTAAAATGTTTGTCATTAGTAATTATGAATCCAGATTTGATAAGACTGAAGTCAAAATCTGTCCTGAAGGAATAACAAACAGCATCTGAGAATGCTCATCCTATCAGGATAAAGCAGAAAAAAAGAAAAAGATATTCTTCTTTGGCATTTATGAATGTAAAGTGCTTAACACAAGGATTGGCATAAGGATGGGTATATGTTATATGAAACACTAATGTAATCTAATTGTTACACAATTTTCAAATTTGGAGTTTGTTATATATAGATGGGGGTTTTAAAAGGATGTGATAGAAATTTAAAAATTTGAAACATATTTGCTTATAAATTAGCAGTGAAAATGCTGGTGTTTGCTATATAATAGTAGAGTTAACTTCTTTGCTTTAAACTAGAAGGGGATTTCAGTTCAGACAGTTATAGTTAAGATGTGGATGAAGTGGATAATCTGAATAATGGGATTGAGAGAATTGGAAAGATTAAAAAAAAAGTTTGATTGAAAATATGAAAGGCAGAGAAGAAGGTTTGATGAGTTAGTGTCAGATGGTTTCAGTACGTGGTGAGGGTGTGAGGAAGTATTTTAAGAAGACAGAAAAATCACATAACTTGATTTGATAATTAATAATAACTCAATCAAATTTGAGATGACTCTATCTGAAAAGATATCAGGTAGTGTAGTGTGCCCAGGTGGTGGTAAGTAGATGAATTACCATTCAAGGGGTTGTGGAAATTCATCTGAATGAGTAATGGCTTATTTTAAGTTTTAAGTAAACTTAAATAGTTTAAATTTTAAGTAAATCTAAATGTTGTTATATTAGGAATTGCATTGTTAAATTAATGATGAATTGGTTTTAAAAAAGGCTGTTATGAATTCTGTGTAAGAGTTTCTGGGTTGTAGAATTCCTATTGAAAAAATGAGAATTCTTTAAAAAATACATACATTTTTATATGGATGTGATTTTCAAGCCTGTTCCATCTAAGGATGTATTTAAGCATATTGAAAAGTTTATTTCTACTATTAAGAAGGAAGCTTTAACTAAAATTGTTTTTGCTATGAATCAAGCATTTACAAAAGTATGTTTGTAAAAGGAAACTTTGGGCAAATGTACAAAGGTCTTGGCTTCAGATCTTGTAATTTTTGTGAATCAATTGTAAACTCTTCTTAAAAAAGGAAGATATTTGTTGTATGAAGAAATGTTTTGTAAAATCTTTTGTGTGATTTTTGAAATATCACCTATCAAATTTATATTTGTAAGTTAATTTGTTATAAAAATTAAAGGTTCATGGAGGTAGAAGATAAGGGACAAGATAAGTGAGATCAGGAATTATATAGCTCCAGGAAGCTCTGTCCTAATCTTAAAACAAAAAGCCTCCTGGCCCCATTCCCCTTTCCTTTTGAAGTCCAGTCATTGCAGAGGGACTTCTTAAGGTCCAATCTGAATGCAGAACTGCTCAGAGCAAAGATGAAAATTTTTACTATTTTCAAAGGAAAGCAGGGGTTCCAACTCCATCCTGGGGCCCTAAGACTTGAAAAGCCTAAAATCATCACCCAAGTGGCGCTGTGCCTCATTTTGTTAAAGTTGTAATTTTGTGTAAAGTGCAGACTGCTTTAGGAATTCTTAAACAAGGAATTTGTGTTGGTGATAACCTCCAGTGATTGGCTTTTAGAACAAATATAAGACTTAAGATGCCAGCCCTGGTAAAATTTTTGATTAGTAAAATCTGCCATTTGGTAAAAGCCTCTGGGACCATTACATATTGTGTCCTACTACTCAGAGAGGAATTTGAATGTTAGAGGAAGAAGTTTGCCTCAGGAGACAATGCTGTTCTTAGTCTGGGATGGGATTTCTCTGGCTCAGTTTCCCCATTGTGTTCCTTTGAAAAGGAATGTTTTCCCAGTTGACTATTTCTGAGTCTGACTACAAAGTAGAGATGATATCTAATTAGGTGCTTTCTTTTCCTCTTCATGTTTCGATAATCAAAACAGATAGTTTAAGATGTAAGCATAAGGTAAGTAGTGGAATCTTGCAGTTTTCAATTTATTGGGTAGATGGATAAAAGTTTATAGGCCTCTAGAGAGTCAGATCAAGTAGAGAAATCCAAGGAACTTTCAAGGTGAGGTTTTTCCAGGGCCCTTTTAGACAAATGAGACTAAAACTTCTTTGGAGTAAGGGATAAAGGTCCCAACTTAGAATAATGTCTTTACCAATTACAAAATGATGTAAAGGCAGTCAGTATTTAAACAATTGAATGAATTAATTACTGAAACAAAATCAGAGACATTTTTTAGTTTGGGGAAAAAAGATTTCAGTTTAAGTTTGAATTCATTTCATGAACATAAGTTGAAGTTAGTGTTTAAATTTACCATATGTGTAACTCATTCTTTTAGATTAAACATAGTTAGAAAGGTACAGAGAAGCTTAGGAAACAAATGTACATCTATTAGAGCAATAACTCTGGTTTTAATAGTAAGTGTGATCTTGTGATTGTTATTTAATTAGGAACTAGAACATGTATAGAGGGGCATGTAAGCTACTTAAGACTTGCTTCAAAAGATGTTCCTTAGCCAATGTGGAATTACAGTCATATCTGAAAGTGATTACTGGAGTTTGCTATTTTAAGAGTTTATGGTACTATTAACAGACTGTTCTTTTAAGTCTAACTCCAGGTGTGGATTGCAAGAAAGACTGTCAGAGCCACTGATCCATGATGCCAGTCAGCCTGTGAGATGCTGGTATGAACTGCAAAGGGGTGACCTCATGGGAAGGTTGGGAGAGCAGCTATTCAGTCTGGACTGAGGTAGGATTCTCCTGACTCAGTTTCCCCACTGACACCTGGCAGACTTTAAACCTGGCTGAATGCCAGTTGACAATTTACTCCTGCCTGGAATTGATACAAAGTTAAGAAAGATATTTTTTCTCTGAAATGTCCCTACTCTTAGTGGCAATTTCCTACAATCAAAAGTTTTTTAAGCCCAGTACCAGATCTATTAAATAATAGATTATTGTTAGGGGAACATCTGAGGTTAAGTCCAAAAATTAAGCTTTTAGGCTTAGGATTTTAGACAAACAACAAGAAGTTAGGGTTCTTTAATATTTACTAATTGTATGAAGACCATCAGTTCAAGGGCCTGTGACGTTAGCATACACAGTCATGATTATTTTTGTCTCAATTGTTTAATGTTAAAAGAAAAATGGTATGTGGTCTATACTGTAAACGCTTCAAAGGAAGCATCACATGACCAGAAGTTGAAATTACTTTATGATGTGACATGTACTGTGTTAAAAATGATTATTTAAAACACACACATAAACAAACATGATCTGCTACATTCTGCGAATGACTTCCATATTTCTTTCTCTGAGTGTGGAAGGCATTTTTGCCTTAGAAAACCTCCATTGGGATTTTTTTTTAATAAGTTCTTGCATTATTACAAAGTTCCAAGTCTACCAGAAAAAACTCTCGCACACTGTGGTCGTTGATGTGCACAAAGTTCTCCTGATTCTGCTCCTTTCGCTCAGCATCATATCATATAAGTCCTTCCAGGCCTCCCTGAAGTCTTCTTGTTCATTATCTCTTATGGCTCAATAGTACTTCATTACATTCATATACCACAATTTATTCTGCCATTCCCCAGGTGTTGGGCATCCCCTTGACTTCCAGTTTTTGGCAACTACAAAGAGTGCTGCTATAAATATTTTTGTACTTGTGGGACCCTTTCCCATTTTTATGATCTCTTGGGGATACAGTCCTAGTAGTGATATTTCTGGGTCAAAGAATATGCACATTTTTGTAGCCCTTTGGGCATAGTTCCAAATCGTTCCCCAGAATGGTTGGATGAGTTCACAGCTCTACCAACAATGACTTAGTGTTCTAACTCTCCCACATCCTCTCCAGCATTTATTATGTTTTCATTTGTTATATGATTTGTTCAACTACATAGCATGACTATAGTGAAAACGTACTCAATAGGAAAGTATATGTAGAACCTATACATAATTGTATGCTGTTGTGGAGAGGGAAGTTAGGGTCCTTTAATATTTAGTAATAGTATGGAGACCATCAGTTCAAGGGCCTGTGAGGTTAGCATACATAGTCATATTATTTTTGTCTCAGTTGGTTAATGTTAAAAGAAAAATGGTATGTGGTCTATACTGTAAACGCTTCAAAGGAAGCATCACATGACCAGAAGTTGGAATTATTTTATGATGTGGTATGTATTGTGTTAAAAATGATTATTTATTATATTTATGTAAGTACAGGAGCCTGTTATTGACTCCTTAGTGAAATCTCATGAAGGGGACAGACCCCCTAATTGTAATTTGTCAATGTGTCAATCAGCCTCGTACTTGAGTGAAGGGACTGGTGCTAACTACGACTCGGGGGACTGCGGCATCACAAGATCCTGGAACCTTGAAACTAACTATGAAGAAGGGACTGATCCATTCACAACTGAAAAGACTGTTGTGAATTTACTGTTCTTGTTACTTGTTATACCTTTTCTCTGCTTTGCTCCAGTTAGTTTCCTTTGCCTCTGGCATCTAGGCATTAGCCATTTCTGTTGCTATTCACCAGGTTAGAGTGGAAGAAGTATTCCAGCAATGTTGTGATGAGTCTTCAAATTGTAAGAAATAAGAGGGGGGATTGTGAGAGATGATCTCTAAGAAGTGAAGCCTCCTCAAAGAGTTAATTGTGTCTTTAGTGGTGAAGCACATTTCTTTGAAAAACTACATCTGCAGCTTGCTGACCTTCTAGGGAAACATGCTTTGTAACATATCTTGAACCGTGCCCAGCTCCTCCATCATCCTGACCTTGTCTATGCCCTACACTCCCCCTCCACCTAAACTGCATACCTTTGCAAATTGCCACCAAGCTTGTGTGTTCTTTATTGCTGAGGAAGATTTCTGCGAATATATTGTAACCCTTCAAGCCCAGCCAATGGGATGAGGGGAAGGAGTGAGGGAGAGGGAGCATCCGTTGGGGTATAATTTCCCTTGCTTTATGTATTCCTTTGTACTCCCTGGCAAGCGCCGTTATCGCAACCAAGGGAGAGTGGTACTTTTTCTCATGCTAATTCAATAAATTCCTTTTTGCTTTTCTTAAAACAAGTCTTTGATCAACTATTTTGGGCGGTCTCAAGACCCATCTCACACAAACATATATATGTATGTATATATGTATGTAAGTATAGGTTTTTCAGATTCAGAAAGAAATAAAACTAAGGGGAAAATTTGGAGGGAAATGATAAAGCAGGGATCTCTAGAGGGGAGGGTAGAGGGAAGAAGATAAATGGGGCTATTAAAGGTCATTAGAATAATGGGAATGGGAGAATACGAGAAGAATATTTGGGAGGATAAGTGGGTGATCTTTAGAGGGAAGGATGAGGGAATAGGTTAAAGAGGAGCATAGAAAGATGTTTAGATTTATAAGAATGGGAGCATAAAAGGGGGACCCTTGGGGAGGGGGTTAATAATATGAAGGCAAGGTAGCATGTTGTAAAGTAGAAGAATCAGGAGGGATAGGAAATAAGAGATACACACAAAAATAAAATAAAGATCAGGAGTAGAATTTATGAGGGAAAGTATATGTCTATATACATATGTATATGTGTGTGTGTGTGTACATATATATATATGTATATGTATATATATATATATATATATATATATATATATATATATATATATATATATACATATACATATATATATATATATATATCCACACATAATTGTAGCTTTCTGAGAGTAAGGGAGAAAGGAGGAAAAAAGAACAAAGTAAAAAGTGCATAGGGGAGAACAAAAGAAAACTTACAAGGAAGCAAAGATGAGTAGCTCTCAAAATAATGCATAGTATTTGCTATATAGACTTTGAATTCGAATTTAGCAAATTGGCTTACAGAGGAACTATAAGTCCCTCATCTCCCTCACTCACAATTTGTTGTTATTTGTCCTGAAAGAGGACCAGTGACATCATGGGGTGATGTATTGACTTTCACATGAATTGGATTTAAGTGAGGCAGAGCTGCATAAAGGCATGAGTCTCACTTTCCCTTTCAGTCATCTAAGTCCAGTGGCAAGACAAAATTAAAAATGACTGCTGATGGCCCTGGATACAGTGTACGACCATCTTTGATTTCTAAACAAACTCTAGACATTCCAAGTGTCTGCTTTACTTGCCATCGTGGTCTTTGGAATAAATTGCTTTCATCCACCCATTCTTCCAGAAGTCTTCTCATTCTTGGGGTAGACATCTCCCTAACTCACTGACAGGGTCATTAACTTGATTGAGCCCATCTGCCAAGATGGTTTTACTGGGCTGTGAACACTATGCATGCTGCAGTTTCTTGGAGCCCCCGGTAAAACTTGGGCAGAGGTGAACTCCAAATGTGGATGAGCATCACTGAAAAGGACTCATAAAACTCTCTCACCAGAGAATCTAGGTCTCCCTGAACACCCCGTACAACCAAACAAACATTTACACACACCACCAAATAGGATTGTGTTAATTTTATGCCACTTTGGCAAGAGATTGTCTTGAAAAGTTTTAAAATCCTTTCATTTATATATTTTTTATCCCCAGTGTCTAGTTCAAGTAGCTAGCACATAGTACACATTTAAGTACCACTTGCTAACTGATAGGTTAACACTTGTAGTCACAAAGCTAGGTTAGAAAAGAAACTTCAAACCTGGAGATTCAGTGTGATGATACTGACACTACCGATCTCCACAACTTCATGCCCATGCATTGTAATCTTTCCTCTCTTTTGGGAATGCAGTTATACATAATAGATAGCTGTGATTTGAGTATTTCGTGAAAATATAACCAATCCTCAGAGTTAAGAATTATCCTCTCAGTCCTACTACCAACCTGTTGCTCCTATACTTATGAGGGCAAGGCTGAGTATGGAAATATCTGTGAGAAGAACTGAAGGAGATTCTTCAGAAGTTTCTTCTAAATGTGACTAAGAGGGCAATGTTGAAAAATGCCATTAACTGATGTTTTCTCTAGGTCTATATGACTCTCATGTCATTTCTTCTCTTCAATACACCGAGAATGTGAGTCCTAAGGACATTATTCTGAGTAGACTTTCTTCCTATAACTATATAATGTAAACACAAACCTTGGTACTTGAAAACAATAAGGATGATTTTCCTGGTCCACGTATAGTCAACATATAATAACATCAAAATCTAAATTAAATAAGTATACAGGAACAATGCAAGAAACAGTGCTGTTAGACCAGGTGTTACTCAGAATTGGGGGTTGGCATTACATGCCCTTTGACTTTTCATAGCAAGTAATTTTAAATTTAATTGAAAAATCTTTTTGTCTGTTCATGGGGTCCAGGATTGAAAGAGAAGTAGATAAATAGGAAGGCTGAGTGTATTGGAGGTCATGGTGAAAGGGAAAAGTAGGTTTCATTCAAATCAGCAAATGGGAATTTTAGAAGTTTAGGAAATTGTAAATGGCAAGTTTTTAGAAAAATAACAGTCTGCTTACCAGTTGTTAAAATGAACTAAAAATAAATAGTAAAGTTGAAGAGATTAAGGAAATTTTGGATCTGACATGACTTGAGAGTTCCATTATTATGAATTTGGAAGTCACCAAGGATGAGTACAGGAGACAGGATGGAGAGAAAGAAGGTCCAGTGGGTTGAAATCACTGAGCAGAATAGTCAAGTATATCCTGAAAATTTGTCGATGATGGCTTCCTTTAAAGATGAGCTGTTGAGTGTGGTGTTTCTTCTACTAATTCATGAATTTATGACTTTGTATGTATGTAGTAATTTTCTTTGTATTTTGTGTACCTATTACTTTTAAACTTATCATTAGCATTTTTTAATTTTTCTTGTATTTAACATTTTTAAATTTTTCTTTGGGGAAGATATAAAATGTTCTTTTTTAAATAATTTCTATGGGTCCAATTCTCCTGCCTTGTAATCATACACAAAATACATACATAATTGTCAGCATTTAAATATGGGTCAGAAAGACTTTGTAACATCTCATGGACAGTTTCTTTTTCTCAGCCTTTGAGGAGGTGTCAACAAATAATCTCCAACCAATAATCTTTAGAAAGTCGAACTAACTCTCCTAAGGGGGGATAAGTGGTTGAGACAAACTATGCTTAAATGACCCCCTTCATTTAAAGCTATTTTGAAAAAAGACAAAATGGGGAGAGGAGACAAGATGGCAGAGTAGAAAGATTCACATATGCTAGCTCCTAACCCACAGCCCATAAAATATCTGTAAAGAAGAACTCCCAACCAATTCTGGAGCAGTGGAAGCCACACAACAACAGAGTGGAAGAGATTTTTGTTACAGAGAGCCCTGAAAAACTGACACCAAAGGTCCATCATACACTGCACCAGAGAAGATCCCAGCCCTGCCTTGGCCACGCAGCACCAAGAGGAGCAGATCAGAGCAAGCTTCAGGGACAGAATCTCCAATGGACACCCAGGTCTCTCCACCTACAGACGCCAAAGGTCAGTGAGAGAGAGCCCTTTTGGCTGGCCGAGAGGGGAGCAGGGTATCTCCATAATTCAGGCCCCCTCAGGAGGCAGCAGTGGAGGTAGCAGAGGACAGGGGCTCCCAAAGCAGGCAGGAGCTTGGATCCATTATTGAAGGCCTCCGCATAAACCCCCTGAGGGAACTGAGCCCTATGAGGTGGCCCTGCCCTCCACCCGAGAAGCTGAACTTAATCTCACACTGAATGGCAGCCCCGGCCCTGCTGAAAGCCCTGAGGCTGAGAAGCAGCATTTGAATCTCAGACCCCAAGAACTACCTGGGCAGATGTGGAGGCCAGGTGGGGGTGGAGAGGAATCTCAGAAGTCAAGTAACTGGCTGGGAGAATGCCCAGAAAAGGGGGAAAAAAAATAAGACCAGAGAAGGTTACTTTCTTGGTGAACAGATATCTCCTCCTATCCTTTCAGATGAGGAAGAACAATGTTTACCATCAGGGAAAGACATAGAAGTCAAGGCTTCTGAATCCCAAATATCCAAAATAAATATTCAATGGCCTCAGACCATGGAAGAGCTCAAAAAGGATTTTGAAAATCAAGCTAGAGAGATGGAAGAAAAACTGGGAAGAGAAATGAAAGGGATGTAAAGAAAAGCATTAAAGCAGGTCAATACCTTGCTAAAGGAGATGCAAAAAATATGCTAAAGAAAATAATACCTTAAAAAATAGGCTAAAAATTAACAAAAGAAGTTCAAAAAGCCAATGAGGAGAAGAATGCTTTCAAAAGCAGAATTAGGCAAATGGAAAAGGAGGTTCAAAAACTCACTGAAGAAAATAGTTCTTTCAAAATTAGAATGGAACAGATGGAGGCTAATGACTTTATGAGAAACCAGGAAATCACAAAACAAAACCAAAAGAATGAAAAAATGGAAGATATTGTGAAATATCTCATTAGAAAAACAACTGACCTGGAAAATAGATCCAGGAGAGACAATTTAAAAATTATGAGACTACCTGAAAGCCATGATCAAAAAAAGAGCCTTGATGTCATCTTACATGAAAGTATCAAGGAAAACTGCCCTGATATTCTAGAACCAGAGAGCAAAATAAATACTCAAGGAATCCACCAATCACCTCCTGAAAGAGATCCAAAAAGAGAAACTCCCAGGAACATTTTAGCCAAATTCCAGAGTTCCCTGGTCAAGGAGAAAATATTGCAAGCAGCTAGAAAGAAAGAATTCAAGTATTGTGGAAATACAGTTGGGATAACACAAGATCTAGCAGCTACTATATTAAGGGATCGAAGGGTGTGGAATATGATATTCCAGAAGTCAAAGGAACTAGGACTAAAACCAAGAATCACCTACCCAGCAAAACTGAGTATAATACTTCAGGGGAAAAAATGTTCTTTCAATGAAATCAAGGACTTTCAAGCATTCTTGATGAAAAGACCAGAGCTGAAAAGAAAATTTGACTTTCAACCACAAGAATGAAAAGAAGCATGAAAAGGTAAACAGCAAAGAAAAGTCATAAGGGACTTAGTAAAGTTGAACTGTTTACATTCCTACATGGAAAGACAATATT
>CM053771.1:4480287-4557428 GCA_028658325.1 Potorous gilbertii | reverse complement strand
AGAAGAGAGGGCAGATTGGTGATAGGGGAAATTAGAATGCTTGGTGTATTTGGGTGGGGGAGGGGAGAAATGGGGAGAAAATTTGGAACCCAAAATTTTGTGAAAATGAATGTAAAAAGTTAAATAAATTTAAATTAAAAAAATAGAAAAGAAAGAAAAAAGGCAAAATGTAAGTTCCTCAAGAACTTATACAGGCTGATCTTCCATTAGCAAGCTAACTTAAGAGTTACTTGAATACCAAAGTTTCTCACCACAACCCTGCCTTCTTACTCAAGGCCTTCACACCCTACTTTGTAATCATAACATCTTTTTTGTTTCTGCCCTAGATCTTCTGAGCTGATACCATGGCATCTCTCAGATTCTCCTTCAAATGGGAATCTGAATAGTCCTATCACCTCCTTCGTCAAAACACAAGTCAATGAGTAGATGTGGTTCTCACCTAACATGAGCAATGTACTCTAAACCTACAGCATCATTCCTGATAGAAGAGTATACAGGTCCTAAAATTGGCACATGATGACTCTCCTGAGCCATTTTTTCAGGACTTTGAGTTGCATATCCAAAAGTGGACTGTTAAAACATTGAGATATGACTCTGCTTGAGGAAGGTAAGGAGCTAACTGAGAATTTTTTATGCCTGCCAAGACCAATAATTCCTTGAACAGTTTGAGTAATCAGACTTGTCCACTGAGGAAAGTCAGATGCAATAGATACCAGCTCCAGGGTTACAGTTCATTTGATCTCAATTACAAAGATAGGCATGTGTTACTCTATGATTTACAGATGAGGAAACTGAGGTTAAGACAACTTAAGTGTCATGCTTGCTGTTTCAGAGTTAGTAAGTGTAAGGGGAAGGATCTGAACTCAGATCTCCCTAACTCCACATTTAGGACTCAAGCTGCTGTGACACTAGTGGCCTATAGTTGAATGTTGGGTATATACTTAGGGTTCCTCACATCACAGCTTATTCATTACCAACTGCACCCCTACTCCCTGTATGGCTCCAACAGACATTTCATCCTCTTCCCTCAAGGCTCAAGAAAGTTTCTTGCTCAGCTGCTTCTGGATGCCCTTTTGGCATTTTTCATTAGGACAATTAGTTTCCATTGGGGAGCTCTTATTCATGAACACTAATTACTGGTGATAATTTGCATCTGAGCTCAAAGTTTTCCTCTTCTGGCACATCCCCTGGCTCCCTCAGCTGACAACATCAATGTCAAATTTTCTGAAAGTGACATGATAAACACCATTCCCCAATAATATGAGGATGAGAGGGGGCAGATGAGCTCAGGAAATCAAGACACTATAACTAGAGCTGTTGCTTTACATAGTCCTGTCAACAAACACGCTCCCACAGCCATGCCCAGTGTTCCAGCAGCTGGTAAGTTTCTCTCTGTATCTCAGCCTCAAACACAAGGATTATCTCTTCAGAAGATAGGATATTGTCTAGATGAAAAAAGGGATGGAGAAATAGGGATATATTTTCTATAAGTGAGAGAAAGTGAATCCAAAGGAAGACTGTGGAACAAGAATTAGAGTTTTGCCCCACGATTCAAGACATTTCTCATATTTCCTTTCCCTCATTTGAATCCAGTTCAAGTCCCTTCCTTCTATGCTCAGGTACCTCTGATGCTTCTATTTCATTTCTCATCCTCCCATTTGTCCTACAGTTAATCTAGCCCTTGGGATATGAGTTTGCATAGTTTTAGTGTGAAAGTTATACGCTCATAATGCCAAAGATTTCAAGGAGGAACCTCAGAGTGCATTTGTCTTGGTTCTTTCCTTCAACACAGGAGAAAACTGAGACCTAGAAAGGTGGTGTCCTTCTCCTTGTCACACAGATACTCAATATGCTCCATTCAGTATTATTAGGAAAATTAATGAGTATAAAATAAAGTGTCTTTCCACGATGAACCACAAGCCTTTTGTATTGATATCTATTGAGTTCTCCAGTAGAGGTGGTTGGTTAAAGAGCACCCTATACAAACCCATGAGTTTATAAGTAAGGAAGTATTTGTTTAGGATTTTAACTACATCTTCCTATTATCACTTCCTGTAGGATACATTCTGAGACAGCCACCCTTGGTATTGGCCTATAAAAGAGAGCCAAGAGAATACTCTTCCTCCCCCAACTTAAACTTGTCCTAGAAATATTGTAAACTAAGCTAAAATTGGGGGCTGGAATTTTGACTCAAATAGTATTTCTCCCTCCATCAGCCATTCATAGTTGCCTTGGGACAAAGCACACAAGTTTACATGTATTCCAATGTGGCCAAGTATCTCACAGATGAAAATCTCTTTATCCAATTTGTGGAGGTGTGTAAGTATGTGTGTGGGTGTGTGTGTATGTATGTGTGCATGTTATTTCAGCATTAAAGAACATAAGGTCTTCAAAAGGAGATGCCATTTTAGTAGTGTTTTCATAGCCCCAGCATATATCTCTTCTCTTTGCCAACTTTTTCCTTGTAATCAATATATGTAGCCTATAATTGTTGAATGAATAAGCAAAATATTACAAGAGAAAAAGTGTTGAAAACTATAGGAAATGGGGCAGGGAGGAGCACATTTAGGGTTAGAATCTGACCCAGTACACTATCTATTACATCAACTCATTGTCTATATATGAACATTTTCATTTGTACCCAAATGGCTATAAAACTATACATAATTCATTAAAACCATGGTTAGGTATGTATTCAAAAAAGATAGATATAGGAAAGGGATCTAAATGTATGAAAATATTTATAAGCTCTTTTTCTAGTGGCAAAGAATTGGAAATTGAGGGGATATGTATCAATTGAGAAATGACTGAACCAAGTTGTGGTATGGAATGGTAGTGGAATGATGGTAGTAGGATGGTAGTAGAATATTATTGTGCTATAAAAATGATAAGCAAGATGATGTCAGAAAAACATAGAAAGACTTATATGACCTGATGCAAATTGAAGGGAGCAGAATGAAAACACTGTCCACAGTATCACTGTGTAATGTTGTATGATGAACTTTGAATAACTATTCTCAGTAATACAATGATCCAAAATATTCCCAAAGGACTCATGATGAAAAATACTATCTGCCTCCTGAAAAAGAACTGATGCTGTCTGAATACAGACCAAGGCATACTACTTCTCATTTCTTTCTTTTTTTCTGTATTTTTTGAGTCTTCTTGGACAAAATGAGTAATATGAAAAATATTTTACATGATTGTACTTGTATAACTTGTATCAGATTGCTTATCATCTCAAGCAGTGGGGAGAGAAGAGACAGAGAAATAGAATTTGAAACTCAATATTTTTTAAATTGTTAAGAGTTGCTTTTCCACATATTTTTTAAAAAGAACATTTCCATGAGAAAAGACATATGGTTGTAGTACATGCCATAAATATTATAACAGTTTTCCCTTGGAATGCTACAGCATAGAATAATATAAATAAATTTCTCTGGTGGCAAAGAATCAGAAATTGAGGGGACACATCAACTGAGAGGTGCACAATACTGTCAAAAGGTATGAACAATTCCCAGATAATTCTATTGCATTACTTAGCCAACTAACCAAAGATACAGAATAGGTGCAAATAAAAAAATAATAAAAAAAACCTTAGTCCATTCTGAAGGAGTGAAATGCTTTGAGCAATTGAATAAATTGACATTACACTATTCCTCAAATATATTGTGACTGGTTGAATAAAAATCATCATGTCCTACAGGGATTGGATTAAACAACAACTCAGTTCAGGATCCAATATGACAGACAATGACAGGCAAGCCTAACTGTAGAATATTCCATCCAATTCCTTGAGAGGAAACCACCTGCAGAGGGGACGGGCAGACTATTTTCCCCTTCTTCTGCCTTGATTAAAAAGAAAAATTCAGAGAACATCAAAGTTCAAAAGAATTGGAAATCCCCAGAACAAGAGCAGCTGATCAGAACTTCCCCATCAGAAGCAACGGACAAATAGATACAGCAGGCAAAGATCGCTAAAAAACCTTACAAGCTTACCACCATCCCTCACAACTCAGGAAAAAGCTGTACTTGAGAACTTCACAAAGGAAGAAAAAGTACTTCTATCCAACTGGGAACTGTGAGTTACTGCCTTGTTACTTTCTAAACTTAAGCCTGCTCACCCCTAGACTCTGTATTTGTGTGAGAGTGTACTTATGAGAGAATGCATCCCAGAGTTAAGGAACATGCTCTTTAGTCCCTGTTATAGTTTCTCAGGTACTATGTCTTTGTAAATGTAATTGATACAAGGAAGACATCAACTGGTTAAATGATACTGGAAAACACAGAAGTCATAACCACTCAGTTACCACTAGAACTTAAATGGAAAAAGTACTAGATGCTCTCTGAGAATACAACCTGCTTCTCCAGTAGGAGTTAGGAAAGTGAGTTGAGTTGTAGGTTGTATTCAGGGAAGACTAGTCTGATGTGAGCACTGCTGAGCCCTTTTCAGGGCTGCTTTCAACCTTTGGTGTCCACATGTTCCATCTAGCTCTTATCTGTGTTTCCAAGTAACTGTGGCATGCACAGCAGCCACACCACTGTAAATCATTTCTATAAATCAGCTAAACCAGGTTGAGGATAACAAAGGGGTCTTGAACCCATTGGTGAATTAGGGGGTGTCTACTCCAATATGTGAAAATTTTCACTAGTGGAATGGGTAGAAAACAATTTGTTCCAATAGCCATGAAGGCAGGTGAAGCAAGTGCAGTGGAGCTCTTAGAGCTCAGTTAGATATCATAAAAGCCAAGGTCATGTATTGCATCTTCAGCCATCATCAGTTATCTTGACTCTGTCCTGCCGCTGGACTATGATGACTCTGGAGGAGACTGAGGACAACTTTGTGCAATTCTGCCTCACTTAAACCTAGTTTATGCATGAAACAAAAGATATAACCCATACCATTTTACCTACATCAAAGTCCTATGGTAACAAACAAGTGATGAAGCAGCCCCTGAAGATACACTGGGAGCTGTAGTCACAACCCTGCACACAGGTGGCCAAGGCCAGTCAGGTTGCAACCTTATACTCTGTAGTTATTTTAAACAGGCTAAAACAATATTGAGAAATGTGACTGACATATAGTGTACTCTCCCTATTTTTCTCTTTTCACTAAATCTATTTTAGCTTGAACTTTGTCTTACATCATGATTACTACACTTGCTTTTTTCCCTAATAAATTCCATTCTTGATCTTTATCATACATTTATCTGTATTTTATTTCCTATCCCTGCTGATTTCTCTGCTTTACTTTTACCCACTGCTTTGCTCTTCTATTGCTTAACCTACCACCACTCCAAGGATCCATCCTTCATTCTCTCCCTGCCCCCTTTCCCCTTGCCATCTTGTTTCTATTTGAATTTAAAAGACTTTTATAAACTTCCAAATATATATGTTGTTACCTCTGTATTCCATTCCCATTAAACTAGATATCCTTCTAATATCTCACCATATCCTATTCCCTCACCCTTCCCTTTCTTCATAAATTTAGAAAACATTTATTACCTTCTAAATAGATAAGATTCAGATATTCTTTTTCACTTTGTTAACTTTTCATAATCTCATTTTTCTTAGATTGTTCTTACTTTCTTTAAAAAAATTTTCTCAGTCTCCTTTGATTTTTAAAATCTTTTTTGAGCTCTATGAATTTCTTTTGGCTAGGTTACCATTTGACTTTACTCTTTGTACTAGGAGAGGTTTTGCTTCATAATACTCCTATGAAAATGAACCCGTCTTCTCTAATTCCCATAGTAACTCTTTGTGGCTGGGTTCTTTCTCCTTTGCCCGATTATTATTTTTATTTATAGCATCTTCTTGCAATCCCTTCTAGTTCTGGAGCACAGGGGTTTAGCCTTTGACCTCAGATCCTGCTTCAGCTTCCCCTCCGGCCTGAAACCAAAACCAAGAGGTCCTTCCTCCTGTAAGTGCCCACAGCCAGCAGGATGCCTGGCCCATGATTTATGTCCTCATGTGGCATATGTTGGTTCCTTCTTCCCCAGGACCAAGTCTCAGCAGCACAGCTGGGCATGACATCCCTTCAGCACAGGTTTCCTCAGATGCCCAACTCCCTCCACTGTCCAGGAGGTGAAAATGTCTGTAGCTGTGACCAAGGCTACTTCCCAACCCAGCTAACCCCAGGGTTTAGTGTTTGTTGGTTCAGGGGAACTAGCCTAAAAGTGTTTACATGTCACAGATTTTCTTCCAATTTTCTCTTGTTTTCCCAGGAGGAATACTGTTTACCCCAATCCTTGCTTTACCCTAATCCCAAGACACTGTACATTCTCCTTGAAGCACTATTTTGTCTTGTTTGTGGGGAAAATCTGGAGAGCTTGAAATGTTGTGACCTACTCTGCCTTCTTCCCAGAATCCTCTCCATTAACTTTCTTCATTGACACATCACACTGATGTACAAAAAATATAAGACTTTTTTCAGATAAAATCTTATGTACTCATACTAGTCGTATCTTTTTCTTGTCAAGTTATTTTTTTATTTGTTGGGAGACAGGTTTTGCACTGTCCAGAAGAAAGAACAAGAGCAAAGACCTTGGTTCCTGGTAGACTTACAAGTAACAAAAGAAGAAATGGGGGCCAGCTGAGGGTAAGACAGTGAGCTTGACCTCTTACCCTGTTTTTGTTCTTCCTAATACATCACAGGACAGAAGTACTCTACAATGCCCCTAAAAGCTGGTCTTCTCCCTCTGAGTCTTTAATTAAAAAGGACCTGCACTTTTACTGGCATGCTAATTCCAAAAGATCTAGGGCTATAGTTGCCCTTCAAGTCTCCCAGCTGCCATACAACTATTGTCTTTTGCTTTTGAGTTTGATGGTTGCCAGAATGAGTTTTAGAAAGGAAAGAGAAGAAGGAAGAAAGGAGGGAGGGAAGGATTAAGGACCTACTATGCTCCAGGCACTGGGCTAAGTACTTCTTAAACATGATATCATTTTTTCCCACAACTGCCCCGGGCAGTAGGTGCTATTATTGACTTCCCTTTCCAGCTGAGGAAACCGAGGCAGATGGTGATTAAGCGACTCGCTCAGAGTCACATAGCTAGTAAGTTGCATTGAAACTCAGATCTTCCAGCCTCCAGGCACCTGTGTCACTTGCAAGGGCATAGGACTCTCCATTTAAATTGGGAGTCACAAGAAATCTCCTTTCCCTATGTCAGATATGGCAGATAGTGAAGCAGCTAGGTGGCTCAGTGGATAGATTATAGGACCTGGAGGCAAGAAGACCTGTGTTCAAATCTGTCCTCAAATATTCACTAGCTGTGTGACCTGGGCAAGTCATTTAACCTCTGTTTACTTTAATTCACTGGAGGAAGAAGGAAATGGCAAACCATGTCAGGATCTTTGCCAAGAAAACTCCATATGGGTTCATTAAAAACTCAGACTTGACTGAGTAACAACAAATTGTAAGATAGTTGTTTAGGACAATGAACGAATGCCAGATCCAAGTAGTGAAGAACATAGACCTTCTTGTCATGATACACTACAATAGCCTGGCAGCCCTGATCTAGTTATGATGACTCATAATCTCAGAACCTCTTTGATAAAAGAAATGTCATCTTGCCCTGGTCAGAAAAAGTCATCCTAGTCATTGACCTTTAGCAGATGAGATCCTAGAAGACCATCAGGTATCCCCATAGAAATGAAACCCAGAAACTGGCAGCAGAAAAGAGCAGTGACTTCAAAGACAAACAGAGCAATGTCCCCACAAAGGCAATGGATCTAAGAGATAGCAGCCATGCCCCTCACCAAAGACAAAGCAATCAGAGAAGAAAAGAGATGTGACACCCACTAGGTATATCAACTAACAGCATTATGACCTTCCCCTCCCCCCCAAAAGGACATATCTATTTCTACAAAACTAAGAGTATAAGGGATCTCTTCAATATATGTTTCTTGACCATACAGGATCATCATATCAGCTGTTAAAATAATGTTTTCTGGGCAAGTCAGTTGCCTTGATGTGTACCTTCCATCCCTGCTTCCTAGCACTTTGAATGTATTTCCTATATTCCATATTCAGTGTTATGTGTGTGTGTGTGTGTGTACATTTATGTATGCATTGCTCCTTATTGTCACCTATGGAAGGGTATACTCAGTGTACTCAATGTGATGTACATATATAGGGAGAAGCAAGAAACTCTTCTTGGCACTTATTTTTTGTGCCACTGGATAAAATATCACTTTAAAATGAATCTTTCCATGGGATGGTTGATAAAAGTAACCACTCTGCTGGAGATGCATGAACCAAGTTTTCATGTGGATACTGACACCTAACCCACCACACCCCCATCCCACATGCCTCAAATCTTGGGTAGATTTTGGAGGGTAAATATTTTATAAGATGGTATTTCCAGATGCTATACATTTTTTCCTATTAACTTTCAATTAATTTGATTCATCCCAGTGCTCTAACCTGTCAACTCTTTTTAAATTCACTGAGTTGAATCTAATAAGATGAAATTAAAAACATAAACTTACATCTGGGATCCAAAATTATATTTCATAAATATAGAAGGTAGGAATGAATCAAGTGTGTCTAAAAAGAAAGGAGTGTGTCTAGAAATGATCTGTGGGTGGTTATGGTAGGGTAAAACCAGCCAAAACCAGCTCTGAGAAAAGTGTCAGGTAGGCATTTTCACTAAACCAGAACAGCTACCAATTCATAAGGCACATTTTCTTAAGGCAGTTCAGAGAGAAAAGGATGCTAATCCTGAACCAAAAGATCAAACCCTTTCTCGTGATTATCAGTATAAACACAGACCAGGACAGCTGAGACTACTAAGCTCAGCTAAAAAAGAAATAATGCCCTAATCCAATACTGTATAAATGACAGGAGGAGGCATTAAATTACACAAGCAGACAGAGTCACTGCATGGAAATTGCTGAATTGAGTGTGCCTGTCTGTGCAATGGAAGGAGCCATCTCATGAGTTCCCTTCAGGTGTCAATGGGTGACCCACATGTAAGGATGGCATGAAGCTCTTGTGTTTCTCTCCAGATCCCTCAGGCTCAGACTGAAGTTCTTCTGCTCAGGACACCAAGAACATGATTCCTGTGGACGGGCTCTTGGGTTTTGTCTTATTCTTCCAGACAGGAATTGGAGTTCAAGGAAATTTCTTCCTAATTTATATCTTCAGCTTCCTTTTCTTCAATGGCCAGAGGCTGAGGCCCATAGATCTGATTCTCACTCAGCTGGCTGTGGCCAACTCCTTGCTGCTGCTCTCCAGGGGAGTCGTGGAGGGTTTGGCAGCTTTGGGCCTCAAGAATGTTCTGGATGATGTTGGCTGTAAAATTGTCTTCTACATTCACAGAGTAGGTCATGGCCTCTCCCTCAACACAACCTGCCTCCTGAGTGGCTTTCAGGCCATCATCATCAGTTCACACAACCCCAGGTGGACAAAGCTCAAAGCCAGAGTCCCAAGATACATTATGCCCTCTATTCTCCTCTGCTGGATTTTCCACATGCTGAAAAATATTATTATTCTTGTGAAACTTAAGGGACCAAGGGGCGCTAGAAACACCTCAGAAATAAAAGATTACGCATACTGCTCTGTTAATGTCACTGATGTAATTGGTGCATCACTCCATGGACTTGTGATCTCCCTCCCTGATGCTGTGTGCATGGCCTTCCTTAGCTTCAACACTGGCTACAAGGTTTGTCTCCTGTACAAGCATCACAAGAGAGTTCAGCGGGTTCGCACTGATAGCTTTCCCCATAAAGCCTTCCCTGAGACCAGAGCCACCCAAATGATCCTGCTGCTGGTGAGCATCTTTCTCACTTTTTACTTATTCAATTCCATCTTGACAGGATGTATGAATTCAATGACACTTAAACCCTGGATGATGCATAGCTCTGCCTTCTTGGCTGCTTGTTTTCCAATGATTAGCCCCTTTGTGCTGATCAAAAGTGACCCACAAATCATGAGATACTACAGTACTGTCCAAGGTAGAAAACGTCCACATACTAAGTGACTCCAGTAATACCAAGTCCCTAATATCTTCCCAGCTTCTTGTGAAAGAGAAAAAGTCACTGGAAAGCTTTACACTAGAAGTGTCAGAACAGATCCAGAATCCTCATGTAGCTATTTGAAGTAGCTCCAATATCACAACAAAGGGACAGCTGGAGAGCCATTAAAGACACAGGTAACAGAATCAGGGAGTGAATTCAAGTAGAAGGCACCTGGAACTACTCTCCCAAGAATTCTAGATCATTAGATTGGTAAAGACTTGACCCTATCTAGTTTAATGCTTACCAAAAAGGAATACCATTGGCAACACCCATAACCAGTGGTCTTCCCTCTGTGAGCACCTGCTTTTAAAGATCTTCCTCTTTCTCAAGGGGTGGATGTTACCATTCATTTTTAACACCAGTGTGGTTTTCTGCAATTTTGAAGATTCAATCAAGGTAAGCTTTCATCCATTTTTCCTCATTTGTTCCTTGGGAGATACATAGATTCCATCTAATCCCTCTTGCACATGGCTCCAGTTGGAATACTTGAAGGTAAATATAATGTCTCTCCAAGCCTTGTTTTCTGTGTGACCCTTGGCTCAAAGGCCAATTACATGACTCTCTTTTTTTATTGGTAAAGATTAATTATTCAATTCCATGTACCTGTATGAAGGGCAGGCAAAGTTGATGAGATCAGGAGAGAAAGGCGATATGGGCTACCCTGGCTTCTAGCTTCCAAGAGAAGGAAATGGAAGGCAATAAGATTATTAAACACCCTCTAGGTGCCTGCTTTTGTGCTAAGCACTTTACAAATATCTCATATGAACTTCACAATAAGCCTGAGAGGTCACTGCTATTGTTATTCCCATTTTACAATTGAGGAAACTGAGGCAGGCAGATGTTAAAAAACTTGCCCAGTTATACAGAAATCAAAGAGTTGAGGCCAGATTTAACTTCAGATGTTTCTGAATCTTTCTCTATACACTATGCCACCTATCTGCCCAATAAAGAAGGAAATAAATATTTATTAAGGACCTACTACAGGCCAAGAATTGCAGTAAACTCTTTACAAATTCTCCATCCCAATTGGAGGGAAAGTGAATCCACAGGAAGACTCTGGAACAAGAAGTAGAATTTTACCTCAAGATTCAAGACATTTCTTTCCTCCTCTGCACCCAGCTCAGGTCTCCTCCTTCTCTGCTCAGGGGCCCCTGATGCTTCTATCTCCGTTTTTTCCTCCACTTTCACCTACAGTTAGTCTACCACTTGTCTTCTGTGTTTGCATAGTTTTGGTGTGAAAGTCATAAGTTCATAGAACGGAAGATTCCAAGTAAGAACCTCAGAGTACATTTAGCTTAGCTTTGTCTTTAACTGAGGCCCAGAAAGGTGGTGCCCTTCCCATTGTCACACAGGTAATCAATACAATACACACAAGATTATCAGGAAAAAGAATGAATATAAAATAAAGTTAGGCCTGTCTACATGATGAACGAGAAGTCTCTTTTCAGGATATTTACTGAGCTCTTGTGTATTTTAGATCCTGTCGAGGAGGTTGGTCAGAGAGCACCCTACACAAACTCAGTAGCTCATAAGTAAGGGAAGTATTTGTTTAGGATTTTAGTGGTATCTTTGTACAATAACTTCCTGCATGATATTCTCCTGCAACAGTCACCTTTGCATTAGGCATATAAAAGACAGCCAAGAGAACACTCTTCCTCCCCCAATTTGACCTTGTTCTAGAAATACTGTCAGCTAAAGCAGTGTTGCAGGTCGGGATTCTGATTTGGAAATGGTATTTCTCCCTCTATCAGTCCTTCACAATTGCCTTGGGAAAAATCGCAGTTTCTATATGCATACACTCACTAAAGTGACCAAGCCTCCCAGAACTGGAAGTGCCTTTACACAAGTTGTGGAGTTGTATCTGTGTGTGTGTGTATGTGTGTGTGTGTGTTATTTCACCCTTAGAGAACATAAGCTCTTCAAAAGAAGATGCCATTTTAGTCCTGTTTTTTACATCCCCAGTACATAGCTCTTCTCTCTACCAATTTTTAACAAGTAATCAATACCTGTTGAACAAATAAACAAAATATTTCAAGACGGAAAGTGCTAAGAACTATACTGAAGAATAGGAAGGGGCAAGATAGGATCAGGAAATGTTTGGTGCAGAAAGTGGCATCTGGGTGATTCTTTCAGTGAAGCTAAGTTGGAGACCAACAAAACTGGAGGAGTAGAAGTTAACAGTAAGGCTCAACTCTTACTGCAGACACTCCAGTAAATTTCCAGGAAGGTCAGAATGAGCAGAGATTGGGAAATCTAAGGGGAAAGCACAGAGGGTCATTTTGTCATTCCAAGAACATGAATTCTGTCCACTGGCAAGTGAACCTAGCAGGTACTTTGAAAAAGGTTTGGACATAGATAAAAAGGACAGTATAATAAAAATGACAATGCTAAATGAATTAATTTGCTTACTATGTGTCATACCAATCAAAATGAGAGGAGAAGAGAAGAGAGAAGAAGGGAGGGGAGAGAAGAGGAGGAGAGGATACTCACTCACAGGTTGTGTTTGTCCTTCATCTCAAAGAGGACCATGACATCAAGATAATGACAAGACTTGCAGTTGACTTTGATTTGAGTGAGGGAGGGCTGTGAAAGGTCACCAGCCTCAATCTCTTGTCTCCTCTCCTCTCCTTTCTTCTCCTTTCCTGAAGTGCTCCACACAGGGGAAGGTACACTTCCATGGCCAAAAGTTGCCTTTTCTCCTTTGGATTTACTGGCTACATGTCTCGATCAAAGAACAAGCCTTAAGCCTAATTCACTCTGGAGCTTATAGACTGGACACCAGGTCCCCACTCACCTAGCAGGAAGTGAATGAAATCACTAAATAGTAACTGCTTCTCTTTTATCTAGGAACCCTAAGGGTCTTACCCCTCAGTTTTATTTTTTGGTTATTCTTTTCTTTTATTGAAAGGGACCATCCCTTGAGTAGCTACTTAAAGAGATCTATTCAATGAATGGGTGTATCTCACTCAAAAGGAGAATTTGATAAGACCTTAGCCTAAAATGGCCAAGGTCCCATATTGAATCCTGGGCCATCTCCAGTCTTCCTGATGAATATCAGGCCATTGGACCCAGATGGATCTGGAGAAGAAAGTGAGAACAAAATATCAAGATTTTTCAAGGTAAACGATGGAAAAAAATTAAGAAATTTAGGAACTCATTCTATCAGATCTCAACCTTTACTCCAAAGCAGTAATCATCAAGTCTCTTCGGGAAAAGTTAAAAAGTAGAGAGGTTGGTCAGTAGAACATATTAGATATATGTTGAACCCTAAGACATCAGCTATTGGGGAAATGTCATAGTATTTAACCAAAAATATGGAAAACTAGAAAGATGTTGGACAGAAATTAGGGAGGAACAAATCCATGCACAGGTTAGTACATGTGGGGCATATTTCCACATTGTTTCCCAGAATAACTAGACTAATTCACTGCTGCCATTAACTGTATATTAATATGCTGTCATGCCACAGCTCCTTCAACATATTTTTTTTTATTTTTTTCCCACATTCACAAATCTGATGTAGTTGTAACCTCAGATTGGCTGTAATTTGCATTTCATTAATTATTAGGGAGTCATAACGTTCACACCATATTCATACCATATAATTTGGAGATTAGCTCCAAATAGATATGTGATTTAAATATAAAACATCATAATCAAATTTGTAAAGATGAAATTACATGTCAGACCTGTGAATAAGTGTCAGAAACACTTTTGACACTAAAAAGGTGTCAAAGAAAATTTATTGCAGCAGAGTTCAGAGGAATTGAACACTTTTCCCAAAGCAGACTCCCATTCTCTTTTCAGGAAGAGGGAGAAGTGAATACAGAAGTGAAATGACCTATATACCATTACTCCAAGACAGAATCTTCCACCAGAAGTCAGATTTGTCCATTCTCCATTAGGTCACCATCCTCTCTACATGCCCATCACATAACCACCCTTGGTGTGATTCTCTTCTCCCAAACATGCTTTAACATAGAACCCATGATCAGAAAATGGAGTGATAATTTTACGCAGAGTGTGTCTGCTTATATGCATGGGGTTCACTAAGCAAGCACAGTGAAGAAAAGCTTTCCCCAGTTATTCTACATCATTTTTTTTCTTGACTGGTTCAGGTCAGCTTCAGGCCTGAACTTTCTTATCAAAAATTTTGTGACTTTCTGAAGGTCATTGCCTGTCTACTGATTGGTTGAGTCCATCTTCAGTCTGCTGGCTTTCTTATTATCTAACTTATTCTCAATGACTTCATGAACCAATAACTTCTCTGGGAACTTAACTTTTTACCGTCTTTCACATATGGAGAGAGTTTTTGACCAAACAAGGGACAGAAAGTATCACAGAGGGTTAAAATGAACACTTCTGAGGACATGAAATTTAAAAATTTTTGCAAAAAAATTGATCTAACATTAGACGTGAATCAATTAACTGGGAGAAATCTCTGCAGCAAGTTCCCCTGATAAAACTCATTTCCAAGAGACATAAAGAGGCATTTCAAAATAATAACTATCACTCAATAAATATGCATTAGGGGCCTGCTTTATGTTAGGTACTGTACTAATGACTTGGGATACAAGGAAGGACAAAAGACAATCTGTGTTCACATTCTAACAAGGGAGACAGCAAAAGAATGTACAAACAGGCTATCTACAGGTAAAACTGGAGATATTAACAGAAGGAAGAAACTAGAAATAAGAGAATGTAGGAATGGCTTCTTGTAAATGATGGGATGTTAAATTGAACTAAAAGAAAGACAAAAATATCAGTAAGTGGAGTTGAGAGCACTTCAGGCATAGGAGACAGTAAGAGAGCATTCCCGGAGCCAGCAGATGGAGTATCTTATTCATGGAACAGCCTGGAAGCCAGTGTAAACTGATGAAAGAAGATGTGTTGGAGAGTAAGATGTAAGTAGACAGGAAGGAGGTACAGGTTATGAAGGGCTTTGAAGACCAAAACAGACAATTTTGTATTTAATCCTAGAGGTGAAGGAGAACCACCAGAATTTATTGAGTATAGGAGTGATATGGACAAACCCAAACTTCAAGACAATCATTTTCACAACTCAATGCAGCATAGACTGGACTGGAGAAAGAATTGAGACAGGCATGTCCACCACCAGGCTATTAAAATAGCACAAGGCTGATGAGGACCTACACTTGAGCAGGGAATGGATCAGAGGAAAGAAAAAGATGCATTCAAGAAATTTTGCAAGGGTGAAAATTAAGGCAGCTAGGTGGCAGAGTGAATAGAGTGCTAGGCCTGAAGTCAAGAAGACTCATCTTCCTGAGTTCAAATCTGGCCCCAGACATTTCTATCTTTATGACCCTGGGAAAATCTCTTATCTTGGATGAGCTGACTAATTTTAGAAAAACATAGAAACACTTGGATGTATGAAGAAAGATCCTATCCAAATACAGCGAAAGAACTGACATAGAAAAATGGATAGTATAGTCTTACATACATGCATATGTGTGTGTGTATATATATATATACATGTGTGTAGATAGATACAAATATATATATATATGTATGCTTAACTATATAGCTTTCTCTAGGGCTGAGTGGGGAGAGAAAAAAATTACAAGTGCAGAGCTGAGAAAAAAAAGAAATATTAGAAAGAAGCAGAGAAAAGCTTGGCAACCTTGAAACAAAGTATAGTATTCATTACATTGTTTTTTATTTTTTAAAAAAAAGGTAAATAGCATGAAAATAAAATGTATGTTTTTATATTGAATCCTTGACTTTATGTTCCACTGAGTGACTGCAAGGAAAAGTCTCAGGAGGTCTCAACTTGTTGGGAATATCTTTTCTAGGGAGGGGGAGAGGGAATCTTTTAGGAAGCGTTAAAAGTTGGTAAAGGTTAAATTTTTGCTGTATTCAAACATGTTTCAACTAAGTATTCTTTCGCTTGAAAAGTTGGAAATTTTGGTCACATGATTTCACTCCCCTACTAAGATTACTCCAGTGTGCTCTCCCACCCAACGATCCATCCTCCATTTTTTCTCCTTCCCAAGCCAACAGCAAGAAGAAGGAATATCCACCTCTTGCTGAACCTTCCACAACATGCGAGCTCACTTGCATGTCAGTCTCAGAAACGCTGCAGAGAGAAGGGGAAGAGTTGGCAAAGTGAAAGCAAAAATGGACGAAGGGCCGAGTGGGAAGCAAGATGTCAATGGAATGATCATGATGCACCAGCTGCAGCTCCATTTTCAAGGAAGGTCCCACCATATTGGCAGCAGGTCACCAAGAATTCAGTAGAGGTGAAGTGAGTTCTGATGAAGGACTTCCCCTGGAACCTGTGTTTGTCCCAGGAAAACTGGAAGATTTGAAAGATGCCCTTCTATGTTCCAAGTTCCAACCTGACTCACAGATACGAGCAAGAGTGTTTCAGACTTGGCTGCTTGGCTCTTGCCAGCACTGAATCGTAGCTGCAAGTCCTTGGCTGCCCTTTGCCTTTGAGTGTTGAACTGGAAGACCCCCTACTGACACTTTCCAATGTCTGGAGGAAACTCTGGGCAGCACATGAGCACTCAGACTCTAGAAACGATAGTGACCAGCAGAGATGATGGTGAAGTCCCTTTGGATATTTGTAAGGGGAGGCTTTCTTCTGATTCACTTCCTCTTTCTCTGCACCTGTGCTTTTTCCCTAGTGGGGAGCAAAATGCAAGGGACAGGTCAATACACTAGCATCAGTGCAACTCTCTCCCTTGGCCCTTCTTCAGGCAGTTTGTAAAGTCATGGAAAACTCATGGAAAGGCCAAGAAACTCGATTGCCCAAAACTAAATCCAGGAAAGCACACGTGGCAAATCGATGTAGAAAAGTCCTTTGCCAAAAGAAGAGATAAGACATTTAGATCCTACTACCTTGCAGAACAGAAAGATTCTTCTTAATGGTACTTGGTAGATGGTGATGATAAACCCTTCAGGCTCACTGACTGTTATCTTCCCCTGTCATGCTTTGGATAGAGATAATTGTTTGTTTCACGTGAATGTCTGGGAGAGAAGAACAGTGAGGGAAAACTGCTTCAAATTCTGGTGATGGAGGAAAACAACACTTCAACAAAATTGATGTCGAAGAACATTACTATCTTTGTACAAAGCATAGTTGAACCATTTTCTCTGCATGTATGAACAGTAGTCTATAGAATATTAATTTATTCTTAAATAAAGAATAATAAAGAATGTTAATAAAGGTTATTGGGGTCTGCATCAATATCTCTGTCTCTGTCTCTCAGTCTGTCTCCGTCTTCCTCTCTCTCAGTCTCTCTCTCGATTTTGCTCTTAACCTTGCTCTCACTCTCTCTCCTATTGAACTGCATCTTAACGGGAGAAAGTCTTTTTTTATAATGAGTCCTTTATCTGATGAATCATTTAATTTACATTAGAACCTAAGTTTTTTACAGTTGATTATCTTCATAGTATGGCTGTTGATAAATGGGTTTTAACACGTATATTTACACATGTCTCATCATAAACAGTTTAGGATCTAATGACAGCACTTCACACTTATAGGATCTGCCCTCTGCCAGTCATGATTTTAGTCACTTTACTCTCATTTAAAGTAAACTGACCTAATTACTTGAATGTGTCCCCCTGAACAAATTTCAGTTCGGTGCATTTGCCTAGTTTTTCTCCGTGCCGCATAAAATAATACACTGACGTATCTTGAGCACCCAATTAGGAGTGACATATTTCACTGAAAATGTAAACAGAAGGAATTCAATGCCACCTGTATGTACATTCCAAATGGCAACCCACACAATGTAGGGTTGTGGATTTGAACAGTGTAGAATTCCATTTCACATAAATAGTATTTATTCCCAACATTTCCTAGTATAGGGTTCGCTACTTTATGGCAAGCCAGATAACAAGCCAGAGGCTGGAAAAGTGACAGTCTTATAGTAGGATTTCATCTACCCCAATTGTCATACGGAGGAGAAGGTTGAATTTAGTTCCAAACTAGATTCCACACACTCAGAAGGAACACTTAGGGATGAATTTATTTATAACTTTATATGATTTCTTAAAATCAATAGGATTCTCATAAAATTGAGCATCAAGTTTCCAACTTTAACCCACATACCAATTTGAAAAGTTATTTTCAAATTGAATGAAACTGAATTTTACTTTGTAAGACTCCCTGAAATGTAACTAGATATTATAATCAAACTCAACCACTTTTTGGTTTGGTCTCTGATTCACACTAATCTTTTCTCTTTTTGGAAATCAGGAAAGGGTTCAGCATCACTTCAATTCCAAAGTCTTCTTTACCTAAAAACTTTCACAGACACAGCCCCCAAACCTGACTCTTGATTTTCATGCAAACACAGGCTGTTCACTGCGAGAGTTTTAAAGTGACCTTATTCCTTTTCCCCCCTTTACTAAAAGTTTCCAAACTCCCCAATCCTCTCTTCACATTGTCCGTGTAAACAACTTGCCACCATCTTCCTGCCCCTGCTCCTCCCTTTCCTACATGCTAAATTTTCTCGATTTTCTTTGTATGGATCCTTCTAGTGAACTTGAGTGAAAGACGCTTTGAAGGTTCTCGTGTCTTGTTTCTTTCCTTTTACCAATGTCAGGTCTGAGGGAAAAAGATTTCTCCCTGCTCATTTTTTTCCTCCTTTGTCCTTTTACACTTCAGATCCTGGCCAAAGCTCAGGAATATAGAGAAAGGGAAAGAATCATTTTGAAAACCTACAGCAGTTCTCCTTAATTTACAGACTAAAAGACTGGCCAGTCAAGTCTCTAGTTCATTTTGTTTTCTCCTGATCCAACATCTGATACCTTAGTGTGTCCTACTTGCTTATGCCAATCCTATCTCAAATTATGTTCCTGTCTGTGTGTGTATTTTCTTTTTTTCTGTCCCCCATGCACAAACCAAAGCTGCTGCAATCAGGCAGGGACCAAGGGCTAGATAGAGAAAAACAACTCTCTTTCCCCTGGCTACACAGCACGCCTGCCTTCATTACTTTTAAATTTTATTTTTTTATTTTTAGTTTTCAACATTCATTTCCACTAGATTTTCAGTTCCAATTTTTCTCCCCATTCCTCCCCTCCCCTCACCCCAAAAAGCTGTGCATTCTGATTATCCCGTCCCCCAATCTGCCCACCCTTCTGTCACATCCTTCCATTTCCTTTTGCCCATTTTCTTTCTTTTCCTATGGGGCAAGATAGGTTTCTGTATCCCATTACCTGTATTTCTCATTTTTCAGTTGCATACAAAAATAATTCTCAATATTCGTTCCTAAAACCATGAGTTCCAACTTCTCTTCCTCTTGCTTCCCCACCCATCCCCACTAGGAAGGCAAGTAATTCAATATATTCCATATATATTCCAATCAATTCCATAATATTTATGTTGTAAAAGACTAATTCTATTTCCCTCCATCCTATCCTGCCCATTTATTCTGTTCTCTCTTTTGTTCTTGTCCCTCCCCCAAAGTGTTTACTTCTAATTACTCCCTCCTCTCACATGCCCTCCCTTCTAACATCCCCCATACCCCACTTATCCCCCTCCCCTATTTTCCTGTAGTATAGTTAGATTTCATACCAAATTGAGTGTGCATGTTATTCCCTCCTTAAGTCAAACGTAATGAGAGTAAGCTTCACTTTTTCCCTCTCACCTCCCCGTTTTCCTCTCCACTGAAAAAGCTTTTTCTTGCCTTTTATGAGAGATAATTTACCCCATTCCATTTCTCCCTTTCTCCTCCCAATATATCCCTCTTTCACCCCTTATTTTATTTTTGTAGATGTCATCCCTTCCTATTCAAAAGACCCTATGCCCTCTGTCTATATGTATATAATCCCTCGAACTACCCAAATACTGAAAAAAGTTTCAAGTTATACATATTATCTTTTCTTGTAGGAATGTAAACAGTTCAACTTTAGTAAGTCCCTTATGATTTCTCTTTCTTGTTTACCTTTTCATGCTTCTCTTGATTCTTGTTTTTGAAAGTTAAATTTTCTATTCAGCTCTAGTCTTGAAAGTCCTATATTTCATTGAATGACCATTTTTCCCCCTGAAATATTATACTCAGTTTTGCTGGGTAGGTAATTCTTGGTTTTAATCCTAGTCCCTTTGACTTCTGAAATATCATATTCCAAGTCCTTCGATCCCTTAATGTAGAAGTTGCTACATCTTATGTTATCCTTATTATATTTCCACAATACTTGAATTGTTTTTATTCTGGCTGCTTGCAATATTTTCTGATTGACCTGGGAAGTCTGGAATTTGGCTACAATATTCCAAGGAGTTTCTCTTTTCAGATTTTTTTCAGGAGATGATCAGAAGATTCTTTTAATCTTTAGTCTACCCTCTAGTTCTAGATTATCAGGGCAGTTTTCCTTGATACTTTCATGAATGATGATGTCTAAGCCCTTTTTTTGATCATGGCTTTCAGGTAGTCGCATAATTTTTAAATTGTCTCTCCTGTTTTCCACATCAGTTGTTTTTCCAATGACATATTTCACATTGGGTCTCCTTTAGGAAGGTGTTGACTTGCTTTTCATGCTTTTCTTGTATCCCTCTCATTTCTCTTCTCAATTTTTCCTCCACATCTCTTATTTGATTTTCAAAATCTTTTTTGAGCTCTTCCATAGACTAAGATCATTGCATGGGTTTTTTTGGAAGTTTCAGGTGCAGAAGCCTTGACTTTCCTGTCTTCAACTGATGGTATGTTTTTTTCTTCCTCATTTGAAAGGATGGAAGAAAATACCTTTTCACCAAGAAAGTAACCTTCTATAGTCTTATTTTTTCCCTTTTGGGGCATTTCCCCAGCCAGCTATTTGACTTTTGAGTCCTTTGTCAAGGGACCTGTAAGTTCTCAGTTCCTCCAAGGTGGCATAATCAAAAGAAAAGAGTTTACTCCTCTCCTGGCCTGTACTCTGGTCTTAGAGCAACCACAAGCTTTTCTGCCCAGGATCTGCAAGTACAATTCCCTCTCCAGATCCTCCACCAGCTCCCCCACACCAGTGCTCTTCCTCACCCCATGATTGACATTCAGGGCCAAGACCCAGATCAGGTCTAGATTCCCCCAGGGCCATTAGCCTGAGGGGTCCCAAAATGGATGCTGCTATCACAGTGGCTGCTGCCTCCCTGGGCTTGGGGATTGGGTCAGACTGCTTTCCCTTCTCACCCAAGTACTTTCTTGCTCACCTTTGAAACTGTCTTTGGCATTCGAGGGTTGAGAAATCTGGGAAGTGCAGCTGTTGTCTGTGATTCCATGCCCTGAAGTCTGCTCCAGTCCTGTCTTTGCTGCTCTACAAGGCCAAGGTTGTGCTAAGCTCTGTTCTGAGCCAGTTTTGATAGACCTTTCCAGTCGGCCTTCCAGGCTGTCTTGAGCTAGAAATCTCTTTCACTCTGTCATTTTGTGGCTTCTGCTCCTCTAGAATTTGTTTAGAGTCATTTTTACAGGTATTTTATGGGCAATGAGGGGAAAGATACAACAGGTATATTCTTCTACTCCATCATCTTGACTCTGCCCCCTCCATGCCTGCATTTCTACATGCTTCATCTTTTCCTCCAGCATATCACTCAAATCGCCAGCCAGTAGAGCAGTTGCTTTTCAAATTTCACTTTCTAACTAGACCTGCTTTTGCAGGTTGCTCATCTCTGCTTCTGATTCTGGCATGTGATAGTGACTTCCCTCAATGCTATCAGAATGGACCATCTACCACTACTCTCTGCCCTTCTTAACTAACCTTTAGGGAGTATAGACATTTTGGCATGTTTGGGCCATCCCCAATCTCACTTTGTGTCCCGCAGATGTCCAACAGCATGGCCACCCTTCACGATCCACATGAAGGTCAAAGATCATCCATAACTTTGCCCTGCTCCATACCCTGTTCCCTTGGGTGTTTCTCTCATATTCAGTTGATTAGATCCATTTTAGGACCCAGAATTCCCCTGACTGGGTTACTCTCTACCTTCCAAAAGGTACATATCCCCATGGACCTGGATAATCTCTACATACTCATTTAGAGGATCCAGTTTGGTGCTAGACAAAGCCTGAGTGATCCAGATTCATTATCAGAAATAGCCATGGAACCACTAGAATTACTTAAATAAAAAGGGGCAGTCTGAATTGGCTCCCAAACAAAAAACTTTCAACCATGCATCTTTTCCCACGATGGAAGCCTAGAGATACAGCATGATAATGAGAGAAATCCAAGAAATGGAGGAAGTGCTACAGAGCACTTCATTACTTATTGGTAGATATTTGCAGATTCTTCTTTGTCATAAGCTCATTTCCAACCTTAAGAATAAAGCAAAGGTTGATGGGTAAGTGTCCAATCAAAAGGTTGTGTAATAGTCATATATTGTTCCTGAACTAGTCACTATGTGCACTTTATGTTTCTTTTTATTTTATTTTTTATTTTTTTGGGGGGGTGGGTGACAGTATCTAAGTTCCCATTCAGTGACAGAATCATGAGTTTTGAGAGAACATCATGTCCAGGCTTCCTTCTTTTATAGAAATGGAGTTTATGTTTTTCATTTCTTGGTGGTGTTAATGGTCTTTTCGCCAATCTGGTCACCAAAGATGGTCAAGGCACTTACCAGAAGGCACACTTTCAGGCACAGTCTCATTCATTCTGGCTGCTCCCTAGCTTCCTAGACAACCAGGTGTTTTATTCCCTTACATTGAATCCTTTTGTTTCTCCTAAAAACTCAGCTTCCTCCCTTGGCAAAGTTGTCAAAGTTTCCTCCCTTTCTTTCTGGCTGTCTCTTTAGTAGCATGTTTCTTGTTGTTATGGCTGCACTGCCTGGACCATAAGAATTATGGGCTCTAGGGACTGGGGTGACTGAGGATGATTTCCCTCCCTCTATCTAGCAAGTGTGAGTTATACAGTTGAAAGGTAAGCAGAGGTAAAGCAGGAACCTTAGTTCCATTCCCCAGATGTATTGAGATGCTAATGTCAGACCTGCAGGAATCTCTGTGAACACTTGCTAAGAAAACTCTTCTAACTTCACAAAGGCAGCAATCCTCCATTCTCTAAGCCCTGAGTGCTTGGTCAGTTTTGACAGGACTCCTGAGACTACTAGATCAAGAGTAATTGTTTCTGAGGTGGCAACTTTTGGATACTCTTGAGAAATGTTTCAGGGCTAATGATCATTCATTGGTGCTCAGGAGACAAGTGACAAATATGGGGGGTAGACCAGAAGATAAACGTGCACTGAGATGTGAATCCTGTACTCTCATCAAATTTATCCTGGAAACATTCCTTCAAAATAATCCCTTGGGGAGGATGTGGGAATATCCCATTAGGTCAGTGGTGCTGGGGTAGGGGACAGAGATGTAGAAGGGTGTCAAGGAAATCTTTTGTAAATTGGCTAAAAGTCAGAGTAAATTGGCATGTGACAACTCTGAGTTTAGACCAGACTGATTCTAAATTGGTTTATCTTCTAAAAAGCCAACAATGCAATTATACTCATGCACAGTTTGTCTTTTCATGTGTCTGGTTTGTCTGGAGGATTTCTGATAAGCCTCTCTGAGCTTTTGGATTGTCCCTGTCATTATCTGTAACATTCTGTTTGTATTGGTTCTATGTTTGTATCTGTGTGTAATTTGACACCTTGTAAAATTTAAAATTCAGCCAGACAGCAAGAGGATTCTCCAAGAGTGGCAGATGAACTTTTCTAAAAATGTTGCTATCTCATTCTCACGCTCTCCCTCCCTCCCTGACTGTAGCAGCTTCAGAGGAGTGGATGGATGGGAGTGAGAAAGAGAGAGAAAAATATTCTACTGCTTTGGTTACATGATGAGTAGAGACAAGTCGAAGATGGTAAGGGAAGTGTCAGGTCAGAATTAAAAGAAACAAGATATGTGCAGGTTTGAAGGGGCTTTAATCAAAGTCAACCAGAGGAATAAGTTGATAGAAGGATAGACAAAAAAGTTTAAGGATGTATGTGTGAGAGGAACATGGGTAAAAAGAAAGTTTTCCTTTCATTTTAAGTAGAAAGCTTGGAAATGAACATTTGCAGTCTGATTTGAAAACCAATAGAAAAAGTTATGGGAAGTTAGAAGTAATTCTGTCCATCTGCCCTTTAGAGTGAATCTGTAGGAGGGTTTTATTGACTCTAATAAGGGTATTGACTATGTATGGTAAAGATATTAGTAACTGTGATTATTACTGTTCAATTAATTATCAAGCTCCAGAAGTATCTTCCTGGAGCGGAAAGTGACCATACCCTATCAGCATTAATTCAAATTCCATAAGCTTCCTTTTAGCCTGGACCAAAAGAAGCAGTTAGATAGACAGAGCCAGGATGGTAAAGTGAGAGCATATACTCACCTAAGCTCTACCACAGAATCCTTCAGATACCTCTAAAAAGAGAATCTGGACAAATTTTTGAGTGGCAGAATCCACTAGGAGACAGAATGTGGCAGATTTACAGCCCAGGACAGCCTGGAAGTTAGATGTGAAGGATCGGTTACATGGGGCTGGGAGAGGGCAGAGCTCAGAGGCTACACCAGCTCAGATCATGCCATAGAGTAGCCAAGCTGTATCTGCCAGGGGTAACAAAGGAGAAGCAGTAGTGCAGATTCTCAAACAGTTGAATCCGAGACAGGAGTCCAGTGGAACTGAGTGAGAGAGAAGCAAAGGATCCCTGGTAACAGCAGCAACTGCTCTTGAGACTATCAGTCCACAGACTAAATATCTGTAGTCACCTTCTTGAACTTCCAGGAGCCAAGATGGTGGAGCGATATGTAAGTGCTTCTCCCCACCCCCACCCACTTATGGACCTTGAAAAACCCAGAGACTATTTCCCCAGAAAAATTTTGGACTAAAGGAAACAGCTGAAGGGGTAAACAGTTTTTTAGCTCTAGAGGCCAGGAAAAGTAGAGAACCTCTTGCTGTGGCTGAAGGGGACCAGTGGAGGATGAGAGCTGTCCCAGATAGCCTACCTCAGCAAACTAGGAGGAGATCATGAGCCCCAGTGGAGAGGAGCCTGTAAGCTCAACACCAGTATCCCATGTGTATATTATCACAACCAGGGGAATCAGGAAGACACTAGTGCATATGAAGATTCACCAACCACTGAGCCTGACTGTACTGTAGCTGAGAGGAGGAGATCTCCTGTGGCAAGACCAGCCCTCCCCCACACCTCACACAGCAAGCTCCAGGGGAACTCTGGGGAACCTCAGAAAGACTTCATCTGGCCTCTGTCTTGGTCCCCCAGGGAGCTCAGCATCAGGTAAGGTGCAGTATTCTAGCTTCTAGCTGAAAGAACCAGAGACCACAACAAACTAAGCCTCTAGTTCTCAGTACAGCCACTGTAGGACAGAGGTCCCTGTGCCCCAGAAACAGAGATCTACTTTAAAAACAGGAAAAAAAAGAAGCAATCATCATGAGCAAGAAGCAAACTGGAAAAGAAAAGACGATAGAATATTGTGATGAGGGCAAAGAGAGGTCAACACTGAAACTGCACTCCCATCTGAAACTTCAGAATGGAATATGAACTGGTCTGAAGCCCAAAAAGCATTCTTGGAAGAACTCAAGAAGGATTATAAAAGCCAAATTAGAGAGGTAGAAGAAAAGTGGCCAATGATTTTAAAAATATGAAAAAAGAATTCACTGAAGAGAACAGCTCTTTAGAAAGATAAATTGGGCAAATGGAAAACAAAGTACAAAACCTAACTGGAAAAATTGGACAAATGGAAAAGGAAGTACAAAACCCAACTGGAAAAAATAACTTCTTAAGAGGAACAGTAGGACAAATGGAAAAGGAAATGCAAAAGTTAACGAAAGAAAAAATATATCAGAAGAAGCAGTTATAATATTGGTCCAGTACATTTTAAACTGACCTGATTATAATGTTATTTAATATTTTTTGTAAAATTTTCCCAGAAGAATGGTATTAGGGACCTGAAATGTTCATAGCAGCACTCTCTCTCTTACTCTCTCTCTCTCTCTCTCTCTCTCTCTCTCTCTCTCTCTCTCTCTCCATATTTATACACACACAAACACACACACACACACACACACACATATATATATATATATATATATATATATATATATATATATATATATATATATATATTTTAAATGTTTACATATTGTTACTTTGCATTAAGAAATTTATTGACTGCATGGCCACAAGAAAGTTTTATTTACCTCAGTTTACTCTTCTGCAAGGGGATGGTGGTGGAATCCACTTCCCAGGGATGGGATAACATGATTGTAAAGTGCTTGGCATAATGTTTGGCAAAAATAAGTGCTATCTGAATTTTAAATATTTAAGTTAAACATTATTGTTTCATATTTCATAAGTTTATATTCTTTGATGTGAAGTTTATGCCAATGGTGATGAGATGAATGATTTTTTGCGTAAAAGAATTTAGAAACACATCTGACTACAAATTAAGGCCACCAGATTGGTAATTAATTGGTTTTTATTTCAAGCTTAAATACATGATAATTGTTTAAGCTATTGTTATATTTCTAGATTTTCTTTTACTATGTGATTTGGTAAACAATTGTATCATCTGTGTTGTTAGCAACTTCTCCTGTAATCTAAATGTTGTTATATTAAAAATGGTATTGTGAACAAAAATTATGAATGGGTTAGGAATCTAAGTTATTCCATTTGACCACATAAGTTCCAAGTTTTGTCTTTATGTCAAAGGAAGTTTTGGTTAAATTTATTTTGCTATCACTTATGAAATTTGTGAGATTGTTACCTATGCTGTTTGAAATTACTGTTTAAATCAAGTATTTGTGAAAGTAGATTTGGGAAAGAAAGCTTGGTAATTATGTAAAGAAAAGAACTTGTAAAATCAGATTTTTAAGTTTTTTCAATTATGTGCAAGAGACTAGAGAATTTAGAAATTTTTGGTATTTAGGAATTAATAACATTAGGAAAAATTGTAAGGCATTTTTTAGGAAAGGAATATATTTTATGAAGAAATATTTTGCAAAATCTTTTGTTTGATTTTTAGAAGGTCTACTAAATTTTTATTTGCAAGTTAATTTGTTGCAATAATTTGATATTGATGAAAATTCTTTTTAAACTTACTCTGTATTTTCTAAGCTATACTCCTAGGTTTGTAATGTTTTTGAGGTGTCAGTTGGGAGAGCTGGTTCAGGTATCAAAGAATTTACTCAGATGATATTCTCGTAGACATTCATTAGGAATGTTATTAGTGCAAAAACAGTTTGAGTCACCTGGCTATGTAAGACCCCAATATTTGGAGAGTTACACTTATACAGAGTTTTCTGAATAATGAAGTAGTTTTAGAGGTTTCATGAGGGTTGAAGATTATGGACAGGATGAGGAAGATGAATGATAGGATAAGAGACACAAGATAAGGGAAACAAGGGAAATTTTATGACCCAGGATGGTGTAGAAGTTTTATGGTATTTCACCATAAGTGGAGGAGACTTTAACTCTACCTCTTCTTCTTCCTCCTTAGTCAAGAAGTTATGTCAGAAGATAGCAAACACCCTTGGCTTTCGTATTAACGCCATTAATCTTCAATCGTATTAGGGAGAGATAATTTTACCTTCCCCCACCTGGCAAAAGGAACTAGGGGAAAAAGTCACAGGTAGAGAAGCCTGCCAGTCAGCCATCTACACTTATGGTAAGAAAGCTCATCTTTTTATTGATAAATTTTATATTATCTGGAAATGCATTTGATATCACATGAGGTGTATTGTTTATATTACAGTTAAAGAAATTTGATTATACTGTTGGTTACCACTTAATAATGAAAGCTAAAATTGTTCATTGATTATTGTGTATGGAGAGGACAGGTTTAAGTGAATGCGTTATCCATATTGGTTCTGCCCATTCAGAACAGTCCTTCTGTATATATGGAGGCCAGAAGGCAAAGGCACCAGTATCAATCCTTAGCTAGGGTCTATGTTCTCCTTATTTTGTAAACTTGTCAAGGCCCCTGGAAACCATCTGTATGGGCAAGGCCATCAACCCCAGAAAAAGAACATGTTTGGGTTATGGAAGTTCCTAAACAATGAATTTGGTTTGCTGAGCAGTTTCAAGTTTACATACTCAGTTTAGTAACAATAGGATTACACACCAGGACTAGTTTAAATTTGAGAAGAAAAGATGTTAAATAGAATTTCTTAGGTGTGTGAGTCCTGGTAAATCTCTATTGCTTACTGCAACTCCATGAGAGTAAAAATTAATTGTTTCTGACTGTAAGTTGTGATTAGCAAAACTTGCTGTTTAAAGTTAAAGGCACTTGGGACCACTACTAATTTTGTTTTGAGTTTGAATTTGGATATAGTTATCTGCATTAAATCAGTACCTGAGAGAAATGCCACAAGTTGCCCAGAGGGTATATGATTCTGTACTGTTAACAGGTAGAGGTCTGCATCTGGGAAAAATCCTTGAGGGCAATCTTAGCCTCCAATATCAGACAGTATCCTTCTGGTTCAGTTTCCCCATTATGTTCCTTTGAAAAGGAAGATTTCCCATCTGACAGTTTCTGAGTCTGTCCATGAGGTGGAATGGATATGGAATGATTAGAGAATTATGGCTTTTATCTGAATTAAAACAGAACTAAGTATGTTTTATCCTGTCATATTTGGTATGTCACATGTACTCCCCCCCATAGCAAATTTCTATGGCCAGAGCAAGTCGTCAGTGAAAGATGTTAGCATAATATAATGCAAGTATGTGAACTCTTGCTGTTTTCAGTCTGAATGGGTGGTTATCCCATATCAATTGGGTAAATTAGTACTCCTCCACTAATTTGTGAAAGACAAAATCCCTGGAATAGATCATTCTTTGTAAATGTTATAGGAACAATTAGATAAAAAGAAAAGAAGTTTATGACACAAAGATACAAACACAATGTTGAATCATTAAGCTATGGACTAAGGTTGAGATACATTGGAAGTATTGTAATAAAGTATATTTAAGGGATATATGGCTGTATAAAATAAGGTCTTTATATGCTTCAAAATGATGTAAGAATAATTGGGTATTGATATAACTGATTAAACGACCTAGCTGTTTTTCTATTAAGTAATGAAACCAGATCAGAAACTTCTTAACTTTGGAGAAATAGAATTTCAGTGCAACTTTATTAAAGGGAGGTAACTTATGAAATACCTTTGCATTGATGGAAAAGTTAATTTCATTCAAAGTTTGTTACTTTTGTGAAGATACTATGCTTTTCCTGTGTGTTCTATGGTACCTGAAGTCCTAGATATTTTATGGGGAGGAATTGACTATTAGATTTTTGGTGGTTATTTAATCAGGAACTACATGTGTGGAAATGCATGCAAGCTACTTAAGACTTACTTTATGGATGTTCCCAAATCAATGTGATATTATAGTCACACTTGAAACTGATTATTGGAACTTTCTATTCAAGACCTTATGGAACTGTTAGCTGAATCTGAGTTATTCTGAGTCTTACTCCAGGTATGATTATCAAGAAATGCTATTGAGCCACTGATCCCTGATAACAGCAACCCTTAGAGGTCCACATACTGCAGAGGGTGTTTTCATGGGAAGGTTGAGAGAATGACTATTTTGCATAATCTGAGGTAGGATGCTCCTGACTAAATTTCTCCACTATGACACCTGACAGATGTAAGGCCTGGCTCAATGTATTTGGCAGCGTCCATAACTTCTTCCTGGAATTGACATGAAATAAAGGAAATATTGGTCCCTTTAGTTATGTTCCTATACTTTTATGGCAAATTTTTGATAATCAGAAGCTTTGTAACCACCATAACAAACATTTAAATAATAGATTGATACTGGAACATTTCAGGTTATTATAGTAAGAAGTAACTATAGTATTGGGCTATTTGACCCAAAATTTTAGCCCAAACAACAATTAACTATTTAGTCTTGACCTTTGTTACTAGTAAATATTTCTTCATAAGTTAGGGTTCTTTAATTTCTTGTAATGGTATGGAGATAATTCAGGTAAGGACATGTGAAACCAGGACATTACAATGTTAATTAATATATTACTTGTCTCAGTTTTGGTACCATTAGCTAATGTTTAAAGAAGAATATTCTGTGGTCTATCTTAAAAATAACAATTCCAAAAAGTGGAATTGTTGTATGACTTGATAAGTACTGTGTTCAAATTTATTAATCAAGGCATTTATGTATGTACTAAAGAATGTTATTAATTTGTCAGTGGAATCTCTTCCTCCTTATGAGAAGTGAATAATGGATTAATGTAAAAGACTAAACCTGGAACCTGGAACTAAACCTGGAACTGTAAAAGGATTTTAAAAATCTAGAGAGGTGGAGGAAAAATTGGGAAGAGAAATGAGAGTGATACAAGAAATTCATGGGACAAGTGTCAATAACTTGGTAAAGGAGGCACAAAAAAATTAAGAAAATAATGCCTTAAAAATCAGAATAGGAAAAATGTAAAATAGGGACAGAAATCGCATGAAGAGAAGAATGCCTCAAAAAGGTGACTTGACCAAATAGAAAACAGACACAAAGATCCTCTGAAGAAAATGATTCCTTAAACATTATAATTGGACGAGTAGTTTTGTTAATGACTTTATGAGACATCAAGGAACAATAAAAAAAAATCCAAAAAAATGAAAAAATAGAAGAAAATATAAACTGTCTCATTGGAAAAACAACTGACTTCCAACGTAGATCCAGGAGATACAATTTAAGAATTACTGGGTTATCTGAAAGACATAGTTGCAAATAAAGACTAGATATCATCTTTCAAGAAACTATTGGGGAAAACTGCCCTGATATTCTAGAACCAGAGGGTAAAAAGAAAAGTGAAAAAAATCTAATGTTCACCTCCTGAAAAGATCCCAAAATGCAAATTCCCAGGAATAATATACCCTAATTATTGAGCTCCTAAGTCAAGGAAAAAATATTTCAATAGCCAAAAAGAAATAATTCAGATATTGTGGAGCTGGAGTCAGGATAGCAGAGCATCTGGCACTTTCTACATTAAAAGATCAGAGATCTTGAAACAGGATATTCCAGAGGGGTAAAAGGCTAGGATTACAACCAAGAATCACCTAACTGGCACAATTGAGTAAAATCCCTGAGGGGGTAAATGGATATTTAAGTAAATAGAGTGCTTTCAAGCATTCCTCTTGACAAGACCAGAACTGAATAGAAAATTTGACTTTCAAATGCAAGATTCAAGAGAGGCATAAAAAGGTAAACAGGAAAGACAAATCATAAGGGATTCAATAAGGTTAAACTGTTTACATTGCCATTCTTATTATAAGGGCAGTTAGAAGGAGTGTATATGGACAAAGGACGTGGCTATAAGTTGAATGTAATTGAATAATTATATAAAAAAAATTAGTCGTGAGGAAGAGGAATGCACTGGGCGATGAGAAAAGGAAAAGGTAGAATGTGGTAAATTGTCTGGCATAAAAAAGGCACAAAAGAGCTTTTACAATGGAGGGGAAGATAGGGGTAACTAGTCAAGGAGCCCATGAACCTTACTCTAATCAGAACTGACTCAAAGAGGGAATAACATACACTCAGTTGAGTAATATAAATCTTTTACCAAACAGGATATTAGGAGGGGAAAGGGAGAAAAGAAAGAGGAGGGCTGATAGAAGAAAGGCAGATTAGGGGAGTAAAAGTCAAAAGCAAAACACTTTTGAGAAAAGACTGAAAGAAAAGAGAGATAGAGAGTTAGATAAATAGGGGTAAATATGATTGAGGGAAAGATATAGTCATAATAACTAGGAAAAAATTTACAGCAAGTTTCTCTGAGAAAAAGCTCATTTCCCAAATTTATAGAGAGCTGAGTCAAACAGACAAACAAACTTGGTTGGAATCTATAGCCTCATTGCATAATTGATTATTATGTAGGAAACAAAAGGAGGAATTCTATTTCCACAGGATTAAAACTCCTCCCAGCTTTGAGTGATAACAGTTAATGATTGTAATTAGAATTTTGACCTAGCAGAGCCAGGCTTCTAATGAGGTAAAAGGCTAGAAGCTTTTACACATGCTTAACAAGCCTGTTTGAAGGGGAATCAATCAGGAAGGAGAACATGAAGTGAAAGATCCAGGAGGCTGCATCCAGCCAAGGTAGAGACAAGTGGGGAAATTCAAATTAGGAACAATATAAAAAGCATTTCATTTCTCTGAGCAAACAAACTCTCCAATAGAGAGAGATCCATTCACTAGAACTGTAGAATCATTGGCTCAAATAGAAGGAGAAATTTCCTGTCTTCACAGTGAGTGTTGTTCTTCATTAAGACTGAGCATATTTCTCACAATTAATTTCCCAGAAATTCTGTCTTTTTTCATGCGTCTCAACAAGTACAGCAGTAACCATGGTAAGATAAATTATATATCTAACTATCTTCAGAACTGTTGAAACACTGTAACAGCCTAGTGGCTGATCAGATGGGTTTGAGTGTCTTGGCATTGACAGACTTCTTGGCTCCTTTACCCAAATTAGTGTTTATTAAGGCCTGACTGGAAAGATCATCATAAATTTGTATATCTCATCTGGAGTGGAAGAAGGGATTGGTTGGATGTCATCACAATATGCTCATGCTCAGTGGGGTGAATCTGAACCCAAAGAGTTCTTACTGAACTTCTTGGAAGAAAAGTAGCTGTGTCTGGGTTCAATTCTCCTGCCTTACATACATACACTTACTGTAAACAGCATTCTCAGAAATCATATCTGGATCGTAAAGTCTTTGTAACATCTGATAGTTTCTTTTTCATAGCCTTTGATGAAATGAGAATCAACCGTCTCCACCTCTTTTAGAAAGTCCAACTAACTCTCCTAAGGGCAATAGGTGGTTGAGACAAACTATCTTCTTCATTTGTGGCTATTTTGCAAAAGGGTAAAATGTAAGTCCTTCAATAACTTTGTACGGGCTGATCTTCCATTGGTCTAGTGCCAATGCAATATTCACACCGCCCATAGCAGCCATGAATATCAGGGCACAATTCAGAATCGAGAAATACCACAAATTCTGAACATGGAGGTCATAACCAACACATTTATTCAGACCCAAATCCATCACAGCAGCAGAAATTTATACACAGTAACAATGCAGAGGACAACACAATCCCCCAAGCCTTCCCCTTGCTAGGCTTTCCACAAACCAGGTCCATTACACTCATCACAAGCAGGCTCTCTTAACAAAATCACAGTCACAAAATCATTCACACTACCCAGGAGCCTGCATCCTTCCTAGCTCTGACTGCTCTCAAGACTACCTTCCTGTCAGCTCTGCCCTAACTCTGCTTCTTCCTTCTCCACTCATTCAGCAAATTCCTCCCACCACTGGCTCCATGTGACTTAATGGGTCTATTAATGAATAGGAAAGATTTTCCCATTCAGATTACCATTACACTTGCTAAGCTAACTTATGAGTCACTTGAATACCAAGATTTCTTATCAGAATTCTGTCTCCTTACTGAAGGTCTTGAGATCTTACTTTACCATCATAACATCTTTGGTTTGTGTCCCAGTTCTTCTGAGCTGATGCCATGGCATCTCTCAGATTCTCCTTCAAAGTGAAATGTAAGTAAAACTGTCACCTCCTTCCTCAAAACAAAAGTCAATGGGTAGATATGGTTCTCACCTAACAGGAGCAGTGCACTCTAAAGTCTGCAGCATCATTCCTGACAGAATAGTATACAGGTCCTAGAACTGGCACAGGTTGAATCCTCTGAGGCAGTTGATCAGGAGTCTGAGTTGCCAGCATATCTAATAGTGGGCTTTTAAAACACTGAGATATGACACTCCTTGAGGAAGACAAGGAGCAAACTGGGAATTTTTTATACCCGCCAAGACCAATAATTCCTTGAACAGTTTGAGTTATCAGACTCCTGCAATGAGGAGAGTCATGTGCAATAGGTAACAATTGGGAAATAGTTCATTTGATCACAAATACAAAGATAGGCAGATGCTACTTTATGATTTACATATGGGGAAACAGGTTGAGACAACTTAAGTGTCTAGCTTGGTCTTTCAGAGATAGTAAGTGTAGAGTAAAGCTTCTGAACTCAGATCCCCTTAACTGCAAGTCCAGGATCCTAGTCACTGTGACACTAGTGGCCTACACTTGAGTGTTGGGTGTAGCCTTAGGATTCCTTACTTCTCAGCTTATTCATTTCCAACCCCACCCCCCCCATACCACACTCCTTGAGTGACTCCATCTGACATATTCACCCTCCTCCCTCAAAGCTCAGGAAAGTTTCTTGCTCAGCTGCTTCTGGCTTCCCACTTGGCATTTCTCATTAGGATAATAACTTTCCATTGGGAAGCTCTTAGTCATGAACACTAATTGCTGGTGACAATTTGCATCTCAACTAAAAGTTTTCCTCCTTTGGGACATCCCCTGACTCCATCAGCTGACAATGTCAATGGCAGAAAAGTGTCATGATAAACACCACTCCCCAGTGACATGGGAACGAAAAGGGGCAGATCAGCTCAGGGCATCAAGACTGTATAACTAGAGCCCTTGTTATACACAGCCCTATCAACCAACACAGTGATTACCACAGCCATGCACAGTGTTCCAGCAGCTGTCACCAGTCTGGTGAGTTTCTCTCTATATCTCAGCCTCAAATACAGGCATTATCTCTTCAGAAGGTAGGTGATTGTCTAGGTGATAAGAGGGGGGGTGGAGAAAAAAGATACATATTTTCTATAAGGGAGGGAAAGTGAATCCAAAAGAGCACTTTGGAACAAGATTTAGAATTTTACCCCAAGATCTAAGACACTTATTACATTTCTTTCCTCTTCTGAAGCCAGCTCAGGTCCTCTCCTTCTCTGCTCAGGCACCTCAGATGCTTCTATCTCCCTTCCTTTTCTCCCCTTTGTCCCACAGTTAATCTAGCACTTTTATTCCGTGTTTGAATAGTTTTGATGTGAAAGTCATAAGCTCATAGAGCCATAGATTTCAAGCAAGAAAGAACTTCAGTGTGTATTTATCTTAATCCTTTCCATTATCAGAGGAGGAAAATGAGGCCCAGAAAGGTGGTGACCATCACATTATCACACAGGTATTCAATTCACTACATACAACATTGTGTTTGTCCTTCATTTTGGAAGAAGACCATGACATCAGGATGATGACATGACTTGTGGTTTACTTTGATTTAAGTGGGGGAAGGTTGTACATGGTCACCAAACTCACTTTCTTCTCCTGAGCCATCTGGGTCCTGTGGACTGATATTCATCAGGACAGCTGGAGATGGGCCAGGATGTAATGTGACAGCCTGAGCCTTTCAGTTTAAGGGTTTATCACATTCTTACTTTGAGTGAGGAACATCCATTCAATGAATAGGGTTCTTAAAGGAGTTACTCAGGTGATGGCCCCTTTAATAAAAAAAAAAAAACTAGGAGGGGAAGACCTTCAGGGTTCCTGGGTAAGAGAGAAAACAATTACTATTCAGTAATTAGAATACACTATGTACAACATTATCAAGAAAGTGAATTAATATAATATAAAATGAAGTGTGTCTCCATGACAAAACAGAAGCCTCTTGTCTGGACATGTACTGAGCTCTTGTGGAATTTAGGTCCAGTGGAGATAGTTGGTTAGAGAATACCCTGCACAGACCCATGAGCATATTAGTAAAAAGGGATTTGTTTAGGATTTTAATGTCATCTTCCTATTATCACTTCCTATAGATTATATTCCCCTGAGACAGCCACCTTTGGGGTTGACCTGTAAAAGAGAACACTCTCCCTCCCCCAATTTGAACTTGTTCTAGAAATACTATGAGCTAAAGCAAAGTCAAAGGAGGGTGAGATTCTGAATTGGGAACAGTATTTCTCCCCCATCAGTCATTCACAATTGCCTTGGGACAAAGCACACAGGTTTTGTATGTCTACATTCAACAATGTAGTCAAGCATGTCAGAACTGGAAGTCACTTTACCAAGTTGTGGAGGTGTGTGTGTTTGTGTGTGTGTATGTGTGTTATTTAACCTTTAGGGATATAAGTTATTCAAAAAAAGATGCCATTTTAATCATGTTTTTATAACCCTAGCCCATATCTTTTCTTTTTGCCAACTATTGGCATGTAATCAATGTATGTGACATATAATTAAACAAGATATTCTAAGGGATACAGTGCAGAGAACTACAGTGAGGGGAGAGGAAGGGGCACGGTCAGGGTTAGAATCTGACACAGTACACTTTCTACTACATTAACTAACTGTCTCTAAGTAAAAATGATAATGGACCCACTCAAGAAAATTTCCATGAAACCATTCCCAAAAAGCTACAAAGCTGTGCAGAATCCAGTGATATCACTGCTAGGATTGTATCTTTAAAATACAAAAAAAGCAAAAGTATTTATGTTTACAACAATATTTATAGCAGTTCCTTTACTGGTGACAAAGAAATGGAAATTAAGGGGTTACCCATCAATTGGAGAATGACTGAACAAAGTGGTGGCATGAACTGGTAATGGAATGGTGGTGGTATGATGGTAAAAGAATATTATTGTGTTATAAGAAATAATGACCAAGATAATTTCAGAAAAACCTAGAAGCACTTCTGTGAGGTGATACAAAGAGAACTAAACAGAACCCGGAGAACATTACACGCAGTAACAGCAATATTGTATGATGAAGAACTGTGAAGGACTTAACTATAGTTAGCAATGGAATGATCCAAGACAATCCCAAAGGACTCATGATGAGAAATGTTATCTGCCTCCAGAAGAAGAACTGGTACTGTCTGAATATAGACTGACAAATATTACTTTTCGTTTCCTTCCTTCATTTCTTTATTATTTTTGAGTCATCTTACACAAATGGGTAACATGGACATTTTTGGTATGACTACACTTTTATAACAAGTATCAGATGGCTTATGTCTCAAGGAGGGAGGAAAGGAAAGAGTAAAGGATAGAAGTTGAAAATCAATATATTTTTAAATGTTAAAAATTGTTTTTACATGTAATTGGGGTAAAAAAATGAAATAGTTTTAAAAGCACATTTCCATGGGAAAAGACACATAAATCTGCAATACATGACATAGGTATTTTAACAGTTTTCACCCAGGATGCTAAAGCATAAAATAATATACATAAACAAATATTAGAACAACATATAGCCACATCATTTATAGACAATAATGTGGCAAATAGAGAAAGTAACACACACAAACATAAACCTGAGTGGAGGCCAAATGCTGAGGATAGAAATGATAACTGGGTCAAAGAACAAGACATAGAAACAATAGCGATCTATGAAAGGTTGATAACACTTGTACAACTTTGCCAAATTTCCCAGAAGCAGCCAAGTAATTCCTCAGAGAAAATCTGGCATTGGTGAGCTTAAAATACAGTTGTAAAGATAGTAAAACCACAAATACACCCCAAAGAACCACCAAAAGGATATCTTGAACATTAAAAAGGTATTCTTGAAAGATCAAAAAAAGAGAGCAAGTTATTGACTTGTTTCTTACATTATGGATTTTCCCACCAATCTCAGTTGCCTTCTCACCTTGGAATATCCTCTGCACCTGGGCCCTCCTTCCATTGGTGAATTCATCCCAGAACCTCCTTTTTTAAAAAATATTTTTAAGGGTAGCTACCAATGTTCAACTTTTGCTTTATCTTGACTCCATATCACTTCCTGGACATTTCCAAAGTGTCTCTTTTTCTTACTTCTTCTCCTCCAATTTCACTTTATGTATTGTCCACCCCAATTCAAATATGTACTCCCTGAGGGCAGTGGCAGTCTTGGCTATATGTATCTGAATTCCCAGGCCTTAGCAGAGTGTAGCAGAGTGTCTGGTACAACATAGCAACTGCTTGATAAAAAATATGATCTCACAGATTAAGATTGTCCACTCAGAGAAAAGAAGGAAGAAACAGTGTGACAGTTTTCAGGAGAGAAGAGAAGATTTGTTATAGTCTTTACGGAAATTATGAGAGTCATTCAGAATTAAAAATGGCTGAGAGAGACAAGTTGATTTGGTTGTGTGCTTGTACTGTCTATCTCCCAAAATCTGATTGTGGACAGTGACTGGTTCAGTTCAATGTTGCATAGAGCAAGATACTGGAATTAGCATGAAAAACTTGCCAACAACTAGCGATGTCCCTAGGTAGAAATGGAAAGCAGGATGAACCTTATCTTGCCAAACTGAGGTTGAAAAATGTTAAGTCACTTGCCAACAGACTCACAATTAGTATGTGTCAGAGAAAGGTCTTGAACAATATGGTTATATCCATTTTACAGATTACAAAATTATTGATCAAAGAGACTTGCTTAGTAACTGTTTAGAGGAAGGGTTCTTAACGTTTCTAATATGATGGACCCCTTTGACAGTCTGGCTTCCTTCTCAGTCTAAATGCATACAATGAAATTTATAGACAAATCAAGGAAATCACTTTGACTTACTTCCTCAAGTCTCTCCCCATTTCAGTTCATCCTCCGAGCAGCCATCCAACTGATCCTTCCAAAGCCCAGGTCTGATCATTTCCATCCTCTGGTTAGTGTTTAGTCCTTTGTGATCTGGTCCCTTCCTGCCTTCCCAGTCTCCTGACACTTTATTCACCTCCATTCACTCTCTGCTCCAGTGGTCCTAACCTCCCTGCTATTCCTCATACATGTGTGATACACATGGTGTATTTCCTGATATTAAACCTTGTTACTATCCTCCTGACCTTGTCTCCTGCCTTCCCTGGCTTCTTTCAAGTCTCAGGTAAAATCAGGTCTTTGACAAGAAGCCTTTCCCAACTCCCCTGAACCTCAGTGCATTGCCTTGGTTGCTATCTGCATTTATCCGGCATGGGGCTTGTTTGGACTTAGTGGTTTGCATGGTGTCTGCCCCACTGAACTCTGAGCTCTGTAAGAGCAGGGACTGTTCTTGCTTTCATACTTTCAAGCTTCAGCCTGCTACCTGGAAAAGTCAGAACTTATTAGATGTTTATGGATCAATGAATGACTGATTCAAGGTGAGAGGAATAAATAGCCATATATGTAAGAAGGGAAGGGAAAAAAGAGACATAAAAGCAGAGAGAATTTACTGAAGAACAAGAAGAGGAATAAAGGAAGCCATGGTCATGCAGAATTCAATTCAATATACATTTATTTGGGGCTTAATAAGGGCCAGACACTAGGCTAAGCTTTGGGGATACAAATAGGAAAAAGAGAGACAGTTCCTGCTCTCAAGGAGCTTACAATCCAAAAGGGTAAGGCAATATGCAAAATATAGTTGAAGAGAGGGGATACCAAGGGACACCACGAGGCACCTGGTGTGTCATCAGGGTTTTCCCTGAAATGGAAATCAAGCAGAGCCACTGATGGAAAATGTAGTTACCTAGAAAGTTCTGAGTTCTCCATAAATAAAGTTTACAAAGTTTCAAGAAGAGTTTATTATTGTGCCCTCCAGCCTTCCAAACAGAGGGGAGGAGCAAATGAGGGAGTTGAGGAGGTGTTGAGTATCCAAAGCTGACTCAATCTGCATGGTGCTGAGATTTCCATTGATCAGTTTATTATGGAGAAGGATAGTTATTCAAAGACCTGATGCTAAAGACAAAGAATAAGTCCATGAAGAGGATGGTCAGGTTGGAAGAGGGGGGAAATGGTGATAAGAGAAAATTTCAGAGCAGCTTCCTAATGGGAGAAAACTTTTAGGTGGTGTTTAGGTCAAAATTGTGTCCATATTTATGGGAAGAATAAAAGCAGTGGAGAAATGGAGATAATGAAAAAAGTGATGAATGGAGTGACTCACATGACCAGTATATAACTTAGGCTCCTAAATCAAAGAGGATGCCACCAGAAATGATTTGGAAAAAAAGACCTGAAGACACATCCTGTAGCTATTAATAAAGTTGGAAGGTTGCTTTCTCCACAGCTGAAGATGCCAGGAATGATATTGTGTAAGAAAAATATGATTGAATGATATGAACTTTTGAGATGGAAAGGTCTATGAGGGACTGCAAAAGGGAAAACTAGGAGGAGGTGGATAGAGGGAGTGAGAACCAACAGTATGCTGAATTTTCATGGCCATGTGAGTTAAGAGAACATCAAATCAGCAGCCACCGTGAATGCAGAGAATGAGTGACAGGCTATCTTCAAGAGGAAATCAGTTTTAAATTTGCAACAGGGTGTTGAAAAGAGAGAGGAAGAGAAAGGGGAGGGAAGATGGGGAGGAAGTCAAAGGGGAGTCTTTAAACAACAGGGCAGGGATCCAAACAGGCAGTGTGTAAAGGGGCACAGATGAAACAATTCCTAAGTATGCAGGAGACAGAGGAAGGCAAGTAGGAGGAAAATTTACCAGGGAAAAGGAATTTTTGGTTAAAATATAGAGGTGCTATATGAGAGGTGAGGGAAGCAAGAAGTTGGTTATTTCCTAGTTATTCCTACCAAGTAGGAAGAGTTTGCATAGTTCTTTATTCAGCCATCTACTTAATAAAAACTTCCTGGCATTCTTTTTACTCTCCTGATGGACACCAGGTAGACAAGAAGGAGGAATCATCTCTCTTTCCCTACTGGCCCCCTATGGGAGATTCAATGGATGCTTTGGAATTTCTAGAGTCCCCCCAAAGACTTAGCCAGATATACGACATAGTAAGTCAATAAATAGACACATGCCATACTGAAAACCATACAAAACAACACTGTACTAAATTGGGCTAACCTTTCTGCTAAATGTTCCTTTGCACATGGTGCTGAAGAAAGGTGGAGGAAAGCAGAAAACTGCTGACTGGCTCCAATATAAATTTATGTTACAGGACCTCAACAGAACCCTCACTAAAGCAAGGCAATCCTCTCTAATTAAATCACTATCCCACTTGCCTCAGTGGCACCTCTACACACTTTCGACCCTCCTCAAACCTCCTATCACTCTTCTTTTTCCATCACTCTCTTTGCTAAGAACTTTACCTCATATTTTGTGGGGAAAAAATGAGACCATTTGCCAACAGTTCATTCGTCTCCATCTCATCTCATTTCCCCATATGCCTTCTGCGGCTATTTCCTCTTTCACCCTAACTCATGTTATGAGGTGGTACTTCTGCTTGTCATGTACCATACATATGATCCTAAGGGTGAAATTATATGACTAAGCTGACTGAAAAGTACAGAAGATTTCTATCTTGATTATAGCTTTGCTAGTGGGATGAAATGAGTGAACATGTCAATTTGTAGATAGGACATGTCACTGTGATTTAGTGTAGGAGAGATTAAAAAGTGGGTGGAAAGTTATGGGAAGGGATACATGATGGAGGGCAATGGAGGTGAGATCGAGAAGGGATTTTGAGAGAACACAGAGGAAGCTCAAATGGATTAGAGAAGACTTTGCTTCTGATTCTGAAGCATTTGCTTCAGCCTTACAAGAATGGGGAGGGCCATCTGTCATTTGGAACCAGTGTGAGAGAAACCAGAGCTCTCAGTATCCAAGACATGAATCAATTGATTCTTCAGTTGGTCTTCACTTCCTCCCAACTGCTGGAGCAGAGAAGCCACTGATCATGACTGTAACCCTAGGCCTTGTATGCACATCTCCTTCTCAGAATCAGCTGTGCCCAAGAGATGCAGACCTTTATGATCTCTCAGCCTGCCTACCAAGGCAGCAGAGGACAAAACTCAAAGCACTTTTTTACTCTCCCTAAGATCCTCTCCTCAAACCCCAAAAGCAGACAATGAATTAGGTCAGTGAATCTTAGCCCCTTTTTGTGTACTAGATGCCCTTGTGTAGTCTGACTGGTGAAGGTGATGGAGCACTTATCAAAACTATGTTCTTAAATGCATAAAATATGGGAGACTACCAAAAGAAATCAATGCTATTGAAACATAGTGAATGAAACATTTTTAAAACAAATTCATGAACTTGACTTAACTGAACCTTCATAACAGACTGTGTTGAATCCTTCCTTCCACCTTTGACTTCCTTTGATTCCATCCTAAACCCCAAGCCAGAAGAGATAGTAATTGGATACATCCAAGCCCCTGCAAAAGTAATTTAAATCTCAGAAGAAATTCCACCTGAACTTCATCCATATTATGTATGTCCTGTCTCACGGCGTAAAAAAAATCTCTTTAGTTATTTTTCAACCATCTTTTATTCCTTTACTCTGAAAATTGAATATTTTGTAAAATAACAATGATTTGGATTGAAAATTTGTCCCATCTCTAATAATTGGAGAAATATAAATTAAGCAACTTCAAAAGACTACCTTAGGCCCATTAAGTTGGCAAAGATAGCTCAATCAAATGATAAAAGCTCAGTGAGGACAGAATTGGGAAATTCATAACAGGCACATGATTATAGTGATAGTAGATATATACACTGGTGCAAAATTTATGGCAAGCCCTATAAAACAAGCATCAAATGCTACAAAGGGGTTAATATTCTTTGACCCACTGACTTGACTTATAACATGAGGTCTTTTTTTTTCTTTTTTTTTCTTTTTTTTTCTTTTTTAAATTTAATTTTATTATTAATATTATTTTTAATGTTCTACAATCACTACCATAAAATTAAGATTTCCCCCACACACACCTACCCTCCCCTACCCCCTTCGCTCCCCATGACAGCATACAATTCTGTATAGGTTCTACATATACTTTCCTATTGAGTACGTTTTCACTATAGTCATGCTATGTAGTGGAACTAAAATAAGTGGAAGAAATCATATAACAAATTAAAACACAATACACTAAAACACACACATACACAAACATGATCTTCTACCTTCTGCAAATGACTTCCATGTTTCTTTCTCTGAGTGTGGAAGACATTTTGCTTTAGAAAACCACCATTAGGGATTTTTTTTTTAGTAAATTCTTGGGTTATTACGAAGTTTCAAGTCTACCAGAAAAAACTCTTGCACACTGTGGTCGTTGCTGTGCACAAAGTTCTGCTGGTTCTGCTCCTTTTTCTCAGCATCAGATCATATAAGTCTTTCCAGGCCTCCTTGAAGTCTTCTTGTTCATCATTTCTTATGGCACAATAGTACCCCATTACATTCATATACCATAATTTATTCTGCCATTCCCCAAGTGTTGGGTATCCCCTTGATTTCCAGTTTTTGGCAACTACGTAGAGTGCTGCTATAAATATTTTTGTATGTGTGAGACCCTTTCCCATTTTTATAATCTCTTGGGGATACAGTCCCAGTAGCGATATTGCTGGGTCAAAGGGTATGCACATTTTTGTAGCCCTTTGGGCATAGTTCCAAACTGTTCTCCAGAATGGTTGGATGATCTCACAGCTCCATCAACAGTGAATTAGTGTTCCAACTCTCCCACATCCTCTCCAGCATTTATCATTTTCTTGTTCTGTCATGTTTGACAATCTTATAGGTGTGATGTGGTACCTCAGAGTTGTTTTGATTTGCATCTTTCTAATCAATAGTGATTTAGAGCATTTCTTATATGATTATAGATATCTTTAATTTCTTCCTCTGAAAATTGCCTGTTCATATCCTTTGACCATTTATCAATTGGAGAATGACCTGTATGGTTATACATTTGAGTCAGTTCTCTGTATATTCTATATCCCCAAGCTTAGCTGTAAAAATTTTTTCACAATTTACCACATCCTTCCAAATTTTGGTTACATTGGGTTTGGTTGTGCAAAACTTTTCAGTTTAATGTAATCAAAATTATCCATATTGCATTTCATAATGCTTTCTATCACTTCTTTAGTAAAAAATTCTTCCCTTCTCCATAAATCTGATAAATACACTATTCCTTGCTCCTCCAGTTTATTCATGGTATCAATCTTTATACCTAAATCATGTACCCATTTGGACTTTATTCTTGTGTACGGTGTCAGGCATGGGTCTATGCCTAATTTCCACCACACTGTTAACCAGTTTTCCCAGCAATTTTTGGGGAACAGTGAGTTCTTATCCCAGAAGCTGGGGTCTTTGGGTTTATCAAACAGGAGGTTGCTATATTCCTTGCCTACTGTGTCTTGAGTGCCAAGTATATTCCCTTTGTTTACCCCTTTGTGTACCCCTTTGTTTCTTAGCCAGTTCCAAGTGGTTTTGATAATTGCTGCTTTATAGTACAATTTGAGGTCCGGTAGCACTAGGCCACCTTCCCAAGCATTTCTTTTCATTAGTCCCTTTGATATTCTGGACCTTTTGTTCTTCCAAATGAATTTTGATATTATTTTATCCAGCTCTAGGAAATAATTATCTGATAGTTTAATTGGTATGGCACTAAATAAATAAATTAATTTTGGTAGAATTTTCATTTTTATTATATTACCTTGGCCCACCCATGGACAACTGATGCTTTTCCACTTACTTAAATCTGACTTTATTTGTGCAAAAAGTGTCCTGTAATTGTGTTCATATAATCCCTGGGTTTGTTTTGGCAGGTAAACTCCTAAGTATTTGATAGTGCCTACTCTATCTTTAAATGGGGACTATTTTGCCCTCTGAATATGGCACTTCTGGGCAGTTTTCCTTGATGATTTCCTGGAAGATACTGTCCAGGCTCTTTTCTCCATCATGGGTTTCTGGCAGGCCAATAATTCTTAAATTTTCTCTCCTGGATCTATTTTCCAGGTCAGTTGTTTTTCCAATGAGATACTTTACATTTTCTTCTATCTTTTCATTCTTTAGATTTTGTTTGACTGATTCTTGCTGTCTCATTGAGTCATTAGTTTCTACTTGCCCAATTCTTTATCAAATTGTTTTCTTCAGTTAACTTTTGCATCTCCTTTTCCATCTGCCCAATTTTTCCTTTTATGGAGCTATGTTCTCCAGTTAATTTTTGTACTTCCTTTTCCATCTGACCAACTGTTCCTTTTAGGGAGTTATTTTCTCTAGTTAATTTTTGAACTTTCTTTCCCATTTGTTCAATTTTCCTTTTCAAAGAGATGTTCTCTTCAGTGAATTCTTTTTTCATAATTTTAAAATCATTAGCCAGTTTATCTTCTATTTCCTTCTTCAGCTGTTCCAGGAGAGCTTCTTGTGCTTACAAGCAGTTCACAGTCCTTTCTGAAGTTTCAGACGGAAGTACAGTCTCAGCTCTGACCTCTTTGCTGCTTGTGTTTTGGTCCTTACCCCACAGAAAGATTCTATTGTTTTTTCTCTGTTCTGCTTTTTCGTGTTCATGATGTTGATTGACTGTTGTGTCTTCTGGTTCTTTCAGTCAGAAGCCACAGAACTTTGTCCTGAGCTGATGTGTGAAAAAGGTAGAAGCAGGTTTTTGTTTTGTGTTTCCCTGATCAACCCTGGGGTTAGCTTCTTAAGTGTGGTAGAGGAGTGGTCTGGTCACAGGAGATCTTCTCAGCTGAACTGAGACAAAGGCAAGCTCAGGGGATGGTGATCCCAGCTTCCCTATTGTCTTTCCATTTCCCCTGGAGTGCTGAGACACACCTAGATGCTAATGCGTGTTCCCACCCCTCCTGGGGCTCCTCGCCTAGTGCTGAGGCTTGTCTGGGTCCTAGTGTGAGTTTTCTGTGTCCTGTATCCTCTGTCCTTCTGGTTTGCCTCCACCACAGTAGGAGGGATCCCTTTTAGCTCTTTTCCTAACCTCAGGTGTTATGAGACTTTTGGCCCCTTTGCTGTTCTCACTGATCCAGGATTTTTCTGGGAAAATATTTTATGGTTCTTTCATGGTCATCAAGTGGGGAGGAGAGAGCATTTGGTGATCACTCTGCCATCCTGGCTCCTAGAAGTTAAAGTAGGTGACTTACCTATGTTTAATCTTTGGGCTGAAAGTCTCAGGCTTTGCTTTCTTTTTACTTCCCAGTTCAAAGCTCAGGTTTTGTGTGAGACGAATGTCCTACAACTGAATTTTGGGTGTAGGCTTAGGGTTCCTCACTTCTCAGCTTACTCACTACTAACACCCTCCCACTCTCTCTGTGGCTCCATCTGACATTCGTCCTTCTTCTTCAGGGCTTGGGAAATTTCTTGCTCAGCTGCTTCGGGCTGCCCTTTTGGTATTTCTCATCATGAATACTAATTGCTGATGATAATTTACATCTGAGCTAAAAGTTTTCTGTTATGGGACATCCCCTGACTCCATCAGCTGACAATGTCAATGTCAAATTTTCTGAAAGTGACATGACAAACACCACTCCCCAGTGATACGGTGATAAGGAGGGGTATATCAGGTCAAGGAATCCAGACTCTATAACTAGAGCCCTTGCTTTCCACAGTCCTGTCAACCAACATACTGATTGCCAAAGCCACACTCAGTGTTCCAGCATCTGGCACCAGTCTGGTGAGTTTCTCTCTATATCTCAGCCTCTAACACAAGGATTATCTCTTCACAAGACAGGAAATTGTCCAGGAGATAAGTAAGATGAAGAAAGGTGTCCCATTTTCTAAAAGGGAGGGAAAGTAAATCCAAAGGAAGAATTTGGAATGAGAATTAGAATTTTGCTCTAACATCCAATACATTTATTACACTTCCTTGAACTCATCTGAACCCAACTTAGCTTTCCTCCTTATATGCTCAGGCACCTCTGTTGCTTCTACCTCTTTCTCTTTCCTCCCCTTTGTCCTACAGTTAATATTCACTTCTGTTCTATGTTTGCATAGTTTTTAAGTGAATGTCAAAATCTCAAAGAGTCACAGATTTTAAGTAAGAAAAAATCTCAGAGTGCATTCATCTTAGCACTTTCCTTTAACAGAGGAGGAAACAGAAGGACAGAAAGGTGAGGACCTTCCCATTGTCACACAGGTACTCAATACACTACATTATCAGAAAAATGAATGAATATAAAATCAAATTACATGTGTCTCTGTGATTAACCAGAAGCCTCTGGTCTGGATTTCTACTAAGCTCTGGTAGATTTCACATGCAGTTGAAGTGGTTGGTCAGAAAACACCCTACACCAGCCTATGAGCTTATAAATAAAAAGTCATTTGTTCAAGATTTTAATGGCATCTTCCTATTATCACTTCCTGTTGAATATGTTCTCCTGAGACAGCATTCCTTTGTACTGCCCTCTAAAAGAGAGCCAAGAGAATGCTCTTCCTCCTCCAAATTGAACTTGTTCTTAAAATACTGTGATCTAAGGCAAAGTCAGAAAAGGGTGGGATTCTGAATTGGGAACAGTATTTCTCCTTCTGCCAATCATTCACAACTGCCTTGGGATAAAGCACACAGATTTTACATGTCTACACTCATAGCTGTGGCCAAGCATCTCAGAGATGGAATTCTCCTTACAATAGTTGTGGAGGTGTGTGTGTGCCTGTGTGTGTGTGTGTGTGTGTGTGTTTCCAACCTTAGGGAACATGAGCTTTTGAAAAGAAGTTGCCATTTCAGTCATGTCTTTGTAACCCCAATACATATATCTTCTCTTTGCCAACTGTTAGCATGTAATCAATGTATGTAACATGTAATTAGTGAATTAATAAAGAATATATTGTAAGAGACAAAATATTGAGAAGTATTGTGAAGGGTCAGGGAAGGGAACAGTTAGGATTAGAGTCTGACTCAGTACACTATCTACTTCATCAACAAGCTGTCACTATATGCAAAGGATAATAGATCCATTCAAGAATATTTCCATGGAGCCATACCCAAAAGGCTATAAAACTGTGCAGAATCCACTGACACCACTGCTAAGTTTGTATTTTTAAAATATTTTTGAAATGGGAAAAGGATATAAATTTTTAAAAAATACATTTATAACAATTTTTTGTGGTCACAGAGAATTGGAAATTGAGGGCATACCCATCAACTGGGGCATGGCTGAACAAAGTGGCGGTATGGAAGGGTCATGGAATGACGGTGATATGATGGTAACACAACATTTTTGTGCTATAAGAGATAATGACCAAGATGATTTCAGAAAAACCTAGAAAGACCTCTATGATCAGATACAAAGAGAATTAAAAAGAACCGGGAGAACACTGTACACAATAACAGCAATATTGTATGATGAAGAACTGTGAATGACTTCACTATTGCCAGTAATGGAATGATTCAAGACACCCTCAAAAGACTCATTATGAAAGCGACCTGCCTTCACACAAAAGAACTGAGGCTGTCTGAATATAAACTGAAGCATAAAATTTTACTTTCTTCCTTCTTTTCTTTATTTTTGAATATTGTTGCCCAAAATGAGTAATATGGAATTTTTTTATAACTGTACTTATATCACTGCTATCAGATGACTTATGTCTCAAGGAGGGAGAGAGGAGAGAGAGACAGAATTTGAAACTCAAACCTTTTTTGCGAATGTTAAAAATTGTTTTCACGTCATTAGGCTTAAAAAATAAAATATTTTTAAACAGAACATTTCCATTGAAAAAGACACATATGTCTATAGTACATGACATGGGTGCTGTAACAGTTTTCACCCATGATGCTAAAGCACAAAATAATATAAATAAATATTATAAGAGCACATCACTATATCCTTTATAGACAATAATGTGATAAAAATAGAAAGTAGCACATACAAACATAAGCATGAGTGAAGAACAAATACTGAGAAGTTAAATGATAACTGGGTCAAAGAACAAAACATAGAAACAATAACTATGTATAAGAAGTTGATGATAATTACACAACTTACCCAAATTTCTCAGATGTAGCTACATCATTCCTAAGAGAGAAAGCGACATCTCCAGGCACACCTGAAGAAAATAGAAAGGGATAGGAATGAAAATTTAAAATACAGTTCTAAAAACAACAAAACCACAAATAAATACACCCCAAATTAACACCAAAAGTATAACTGGAGAAGGAAAGAAGGTATACTTGAAAGATCAAAAAAGAAGACTGAAATTGAATTGCTTCTGACACTCTGGACTTTCCCACTAGCCTCAGCTTCTTTCTCACCTTGGAATATTCTTCTGTCTCATGACCTCCTTCTTCTGTTGGTGATTTCATTCCAGAAACTTCATTTTCTTTTTATATTTTTGAAGGTAGTCATCTATTTCCTTTATATATTCCATTTTGATACCCTATATTTGTGTATGCTGTGTTCTAATGATGATTTTTTTGTTTCCTTGTGTTTGTACCTTGTTCATTTGTTACTTTGTTAATTTGATTATCTGTTCTCCTTTTTCATCAGATTAGCGAAGGGTTTATCAATTTTTTAGTCTTTTCAAAGAACTGGATTTTAGTCTTGTTTATCACTTTGTGGGAGGATGTTTCCAATTTCTCTGTCTCCACTTGAACTTTTAACTTCTCATTTTTTGTGCTTATATAATATTTATTTCTTGCTTTTCCAATTTTTTAAATGCACATTGATTTCATTGCCTTTCTCTGATCTGTTTTCTTAATGTATGGCGGTAAGGATGTTATATTGCCTCCGAGAACGGATTTAACTGCATCGCAGAAATTTTGATATGTTGTTTTTCCATCATTACAATTTCTTTTTATCGTTACTGTTTCTGTGATTTGTTCTTTGGCCCATTAATTATTTAAGATTTCATTGCTACATCTCCTTTTGGATCAATATTGCTTGTTTTTGGTCCTTGAAATCATTCTATTCTGAATATATTATGGTCCATAAGGCATGGAGTAACTATTTCTCCTTCTTACATTTGTTTGCAGTACTGCTATACCCAATATATGGTCACTTTTTCAAGGTTTCCTATGGTGTAGCACATGTATATTCTTTTGCAGTCCTACTTAGAAGATGCCAAAATTTTTTGACTTTTGTTTCTCCAGAAATTTGTTTAGTTCCATATTTTCCCCTTTGTTTATTTTTCTATTATACTTGTTCACAACTGATTGCTTGCTGTCCTTCATTCCCAAAAAGGACTAAAATGCCATTATATTGGAGTCAAGGTACAGTGTGTTCAACTGTGACTGATCAAACTATACAACCTCAAAATGCTGTACCACAGATCAGGCACTAATAGTCCACATGAACATTTGGAGTGGAGATGTCTCTAACTTTGCACATCTCTCATTTCTTTTGAGCTTCTTCACTTCTGCTTTGGTAATAGAGTACAGAACCTTCTCTGGTGTGTCAGGATGCCTTGATGGAAAGTCCTGGGCCAGGGTCTCCTATGTTTCATAATTGATTCCAAAGTTTCTCCGAGAGACCTTGAAACTGTCCTTGTACCAACTGTGCTAAAACTCTTGTTTGAGTTCTCCATAAAATGGCCTTTTTAGTAAGCATAACTTTGGCATCTGAACAATGTGTCTAGCCCATAATATTTGTTCTCTCTACAACAGAGGATGAATTCTTGGTAGTCCAGTTTCAGAAATAACATCGGTGTCCAGTAATTTTTCTTCCTATGCAATTTTCAGAATCTTCCCCAGGGTATTCAAGTTAAAGTGATTCAATATTCTGGCATGATTCTAGTAGACTGTCCAGGTTTCACAGGCATACACTGAGTCATCAGAGACTCTGTCGATCTTCAGTTTGGTAGGCATTCCACTTGTCACTCACATTTTTCTGTCAGAGTCTCCCAAACACTGAGCTAGCTCTTATTAAAGTCTCTTGTCACTATTATGTTACTATCTTTGTCCTCATCAAGCTCAGATACTATTTCTTTTATGAATTTGCCTGTTAAGGTAGTTGGAATACATGAATTTATTACTGATATAGATTTCTCATTGATAGTTCCTTTTAGGACAATATAGTTTCCTTGTTAATTTTTATTTTTGAATGGGTTTTTTTCCTCTCTGATAAAATTATGGGTTTGGGGGGGTGGTATTCATTCGATGTAATCTTTTCCCATCCCCTTAGTTTTCTTCTGTATATGTCTTTGTTGATTAAATGTGTTTCTTGTAAGCATTATATGTAGGGTTTTTTTTTTCCTTCATCCAATCTGTCATTCTTTTTTCGTTTTCATTTTACTGAATTGCTTAATTTATTCACATTTCAAGTTATAAGACTTATGTTTATATTTTCTTCCAGCTGTATCTAAATTGGGGGTGGGGAGGGCATTAAGTCCTTATAGAAGGAGTTAGGAAAGTCAGTTTAGGTGTAAGTTGTATTTTAGGAAGACTAGTCTGATGTGAGGGTGTCCAAGCCTTTTTCATGCCTGCTTTCCACCTTGATGTCAACCTTTTCCATTGTAAGCTCACTTGTGGCTCCCAGAAACTATAGTATGCACAGTGGTCACATCCCAGTGAACCATTTCTGCTGATAGGCTAAAACAGGATGTGGATAATGGAGGAGTCCAAAACCCATCAATGAATTGGGAGGGAGATGTCTATCCCAAGTATATAAAGATTGTCATTGGTGGAATGGGTGGAAAAGAAGAATTTGTTCCAACAGCCATGAAGACAGCTGAAGCACATGCTGTGGAGCTCTTAGAGCTTAGTTAGACATCAAAAATGCAAAAGTCTTGTACTGCATCTTCAGCCATCACCTGTTGTCTTGATTCTGTCTTGTTCCTGGACTGTGATGACTGCAGGAGAGAATGAGACCAACAACCTCGTTCACTTCTGCCTGACTTAAATCTAATTTGTGCGTGAATCAAAACATATCACCTATACCATTTTACCAGTTTTACCTACCTCATAATCCTGTGGCAATAGGCAAGTGAGGAAGTACCAGGTACAGACACAGTGGGAGCTATAGTTACAACATTGCAGACAGCTGGCCAGTCTCATGAAGCCAACAGTTCATACAACACAGTCGTGGTGCAACCTTATACTGTCTAGTCATTTTAAACAGTCTAAAACAATATTGAGTAATATAACTGAAATATAGTGTACTTTCTCTATTTTCCTCCTTTGATTAAAATGATTTTAGCTTTAGCTTTGTCTTAGGTCATAATTACTACCTATGCTTTTTTTTTCCCTAATAAATTCTACTCTTGATCTTTATTTTATATTTCTGTGTATTTTATTTCCTACTCCTCCTGAGTCCTCTGCTTTACTTTTACCTGCTTCCTTGCCCTCGTATTATTTAACCTACTACCCCTCCAAGGATCCATCCCTTATTCTCTCCCTGCCCCTTTTGTCCTTACCCTCTTCTTTCCATTTTAATTTAGAAGACTATTGTAGACTTCCTAATATATACTTGTTTACATATATATGTATATATATATATATATATATATATATATATCCCTCTTTATTACATTCCCATTCATCTAGATACCTTCTGTATCTCCTTTTCCTATTCTCTCACTCTCTTATCCCCAAATTTAGAAGATTTTTATTCCCCTCTAAAAGTAAATATTATTTTCTCTTTAACCCAGATCTGATGTGAGTAGGGGTCCCTCTAAAATTTCTTCCCTCATCTTCTCCCAGATCTCTATACTTTAATTGTTTGCCTCTTTCCCAGTTTATAAGATTTTTATGCCCTCCTAGATATATATGCAGTGTTCCCTCTTTAAAAAATTCCCTGTGAGAGTAGGATTTAATAGGGGTGCAGCCAAGATGGCAGAGTAGAAGGACAGACCTGTTCTAGCTCTCCCCCAGAGCCCTTAAAATACCTGTCAAAAATGACACTAAAGAAATTCCAAAGCAGCAGAAGCCACAAAATGACAAAGCAAAATAGATTTCCAGTTTAGGACAACCTGGGAATCCAAGAGGAAAGGTCTATCACACCAGGCTCAGAGTGGAGCACAGCCCAACGTGGGCCATGATGCACAGACAGGACTGAAAAGTTTCTGGGCACCAAATCATGGGAAGCTAATGTGATATCCAAATTTCTCAACCCACAAATGCCAAAGACAGCTTCAAAGGTCAGTAAGAAAGCTATTTCAGTACAGTGAGAGGGGAAAGCCATCTGGGCCCCACACCTGGCCCCAGTGCAGCTGCAGACACTAAGGCAACTTCCACTTTTGGAGGCCTCAGCTTAAAGATCCTGGGGGAATCTTGCAGCTGATCTGGTTTTCAGTCCTGTGTGGTGGTCCTGAGATGAGGAGGAGCACTGTTGTACAAGGTGTGATGGCAACTGTGGAGAGGGAATCCTACTCGCAATTCCATGGCAGAAAAGAGTGATTTTCATTGCTCACAGACCAGAGTGCAGACAAGGAAAGGAGTGAACTCTCCTTTTATTGTGCCACCTTGGAGGAACTGGGAACTTACAGGTCCTGAGAGGTGTTTCAGAAAACAACTGCACAAAACCACTGAAGGCTGGGGTAGTATACCCTGCACTTGACAAAGGATTCCAAAGTCAAGTAACTGACTGGGGAAATGTCCAAAGAGTGGAATAAATAAGAATATAGAAGGTTACTTTCTTGGCGAAAAGATACTTTCTGCCATTCTTTCAGATAAGGAAGAGCAAAGCATGCAATCAGAGGAAGACAGCAAGGTCAAGGATTCTACATCCAAAGCTTTCAACAAAATATGCAAGGGTCTCAGGACAAGGAAGAGCTCAAAAGGATTTTGAAAATTAAGTAAGAGAGCAAGAGAGGAAGCATTGGGTATACAAATGGGAGCAATGCAAAAAATCATGAAAACTGAGCAAACAGCTTGATAATGGAGCTCCCAAAAAAAGTGTTGAAGAAAATAACACCTTTAAATATAGACTAACTCAAATGACAAAAGAGGTCCAAAAAAGTCAATGAGGAGAAGAATGCTTTCAAAAGCAGAATTCGACAAATGAAAAAGGAGGTTCAAAAGCTCACTGAAGAAAATAGTTGTTCAAAAATTAGAATGGAGCAAATTGAAACTATTGACATTATGAGAAACAAAGACATTATAAAAGAAAACCAAAAGAATGAAAACATAGCAGACAATGGGAAATATCTCATTGGATAAATAACTGACCTAGAAAATAGATCCAGAATAGAAATTTAAAAATTGTTGGTTTACCTGAAAAACATGGTAAAAAAAGAACCTAGACATTACCTTACAAGAAATTATAAAGGAAAACTGCCCTGATATAAAACCAAAGGGGAAAATAGAAATGGAAAGAATTCATGGATCACCTCCTAAAAGACATCCCAAAAGGAAAACTCCTGGGAATATTGTAGTTAAATTCCAGAGTTCTCAGGTCAAGGAGAAAAATATTACAAATAGCCAGAAAGAAACAATTCAAGTATTGTGGAAATACAATCACAATAACATAAGATTTAGCAGCTTCTATACTATGGGATTGAAGGACTGGGAATATAATATTCCAGAAGTCAAAGGAGATGTGATTAAAACCAAGAATCTCCTTTTCCAGCAAAACTGAGTTTAATACTTTGGGGAAGAAATGGAATTTTAATGAAGTAGAGGACTTCCAAGCATTCTTGTTTAAAAGATCAGAGCTGAATAGAAAAATTGACTTCAAATATAAGAATCAAGAGAAACATGAAAAGGTAAATAGGAGAGGCCTTAAAGAACGTGTTAAAGTTGAACTGTTTGCATTCCTACAGGTTAAGATGCTACTTTTTCAGTATTACAGTAGTTATACCCTCACACACACCTATGGAGATGTGTAAGGGTGCATATGTACATCTACATTATGTATGTTAGGTATGTATATGTACATGGGTATAGATGTGTATCTAGATATATGTGTATGTGAGGGCAGAGATTGAGCTGAATATGAAGAGAGAATACCTAAAAACTAAAATTTACTGTTCAGTGGAATGTACTAGGAGCAAGAAAAAGGGAGAGGTAGAATGTAGCAAATCATGTCACATGAAAGAGGCAAGAAAGAGTTTTTACAATGAAGGGGAAGAGGGGGAATGAAAGGAAATAGTTGAGCCTTACTCTTATGGATTTGGCTTAAGGAGCAAATAACACACACTTAATTGGTTTTGGAAATCTATTTTACCCTGAAAGAAGCAGGGAGGGAGAGAGGAGAGGGGAGGGAAGATAATAGAAGGGACATTAGATTGAAGAAAGGGAAACAATATTGTGGGAGGACAGGCCAAGGAAGAGAATGGAATAAATAGGGGGTAGGATAGGAGAGAAGGAAATGTGGTCAGTCTTTCACAACATAACTCTTATGGAAGTGTTTTGCATGGTTACACATGAGGTTGGGTGTGGAGGGAGTAAGTAAAAGAATATGGAATTCAGAGTTTTAATGATGAATGTTAAAAATTGTTTTAGCATGCAACTGGAAAATAAGATGTATAGGCAATGGAGTATAGAAATTTATTTTGCCATACAGGAAAATAGAGGGGAGGAGGATGGAAAAAGCAGAGGGTAATAGAAGGGAGGAAAAGGTGGATGAGATGCATATTGTCCTAGGGTGGGGCATAGGGAGAGAGTGGGAGAAGATTTTGAGTTGAAATTCTTGTGGAAGACAATGTTGAGAACTGAAAAATAAATTCTATATATTTTTTAAAACACTAAAGGAAATAAAAGAGAAAGAGTACGGTTTCAGAACTACCAGCCCTCCTTCCCCATTTAATTCCTCTGTGTCAATTCTCCCTCTCACACTTCACTTGTGGAAACTAGTTACTCTTTTTTAACCTTTTCCTAGACAGCATTACTTCTTAGAATCACATCATACTCAGCTCTATCCTAATTTTTCTTTTGAACAACCAGTTACTACTTACAAGCATAGATGTAGAGTTTACATTTCCTTGTGTGAAAAATAAACATTCTGTACTTATTGAGTCCTTTCTAACTAGTTTTTGATATTTATGGGATAGTTGTATTGTGTCTTGTATGCCAAAGTTTCTATTGAGTTCAGGTCCTTTTGTAATAAAATACTGACAGTGTGGCGATTCACTGAATGTCTTTTTCTTTCCACTCAGGATTATGCTTAACTTTGCTGGGCATAATATTTTGGATACAAGTCCAATTCTTTCACTCTTTGCTATATAATGCTCTAAGACTTTCATTCTTTTATTGTAGCTGCTGCTAGGTTTCCTGTGATTCTACTTGTGCCTACACAATATCTGAATCTCTTTTTCATGTTTCTCGTATTTTCTCCTCGAGCTAGAGTTTTGAGAACTTGGCTGTGATGTTGCTATTGGTTTTCCCTACAATATCTCTTTCACATGGTGAGAGATCAGTGTTTTTATTCCTACTTTCCTCCTTTCTTCTAATGCTTCCGAACCATTTTCCTTAATAATTCCTTTTATTCTTGCATGAAGATCCTTCTTGTGATCAGAGCTTTCAAGTAGCCTCATTATTCTTGTTTTCTCTTCTAGAACTGTTCTCCAGATTAATTGTTTTCCTCATGAGATGTTTCACATTCTCCTCAATTTTTCATTCTTTATATTTTGCGTTAGTACTTCTTGGTCTCTTATAGCTTAGCTGGTATCCACTTGTCCAATTATAATTTTCAAGGTGTGGTTTTCTTCCTTAAGATTCTTATCTCTTTTTCCACTTGGTTAATTTTCATTTCACCATTTCCTCATTTTTCTTGGATTGTTCTTATTTTTTCAATTTTTCCTCAGTCTCTCTCATTTGCTTTTTAAAGTATTTTTTTGTTGTTTTATGAATTCATTTGGACAGGTCAACATTTACCATTACTCTTCGTAGTATAAAGGGCTTTTTTGCTTCATTATTCTCCTCTGTAGATAAACCCCAGTATTCTCTATTCCTGTAGTAAATTTGTACGGTTGGTTCCTTTCTCCTTTACTTCATCTTTATTTCTATTTATAGCAACTTCTTCTTGTAAACATTTCTAGTTCTGGCGCACAGGGCATCTTGTCTTTGGCCTCAGGTCCTCCTTCAATTTTTCCTTCTGGTCTGGAACAAAAACCAAGAGCTCCACCCTCCTGTAAGTGCCCACAGTGATCAGCATCCCTGACCAAATACTTCTGCATTCACCTGCTATGTGCTGACTCCTTCTCCCCCAGGGCCAAGCCACATCAGCATACGTGGGCCTGATATCCATTCATCACTGGTTTATTCAATCCTCCTCTGCTCAGATGCCCAAGTCCCTACACTCTCTGTGAGTGTGACCAAGACTACCTTGCAACCCAGGTAAATGCAAGGTTCAGTGTTTGCTATTTCAGTGGAACTAGCCTGGAGATACCAACACTTCACAAATTTTCCCCCAATATTCTCCCGTTGTCCCAGGAGGAATACAATTCTACCCCAATCCTTACTTATTTTTACCACTGTAGATTTTCCCTGAAGTAATATGTTGTCTTGATTGTGGGGAAATATGGAGAACTTGGAATTTTTTAACCTACTCTACCATTTTCCCAGAATCCTCTCCATTAACTTTCTTGAATGACACATCACACTAATGACTCATAATGAATTCTGAATATAAAAGATCAGGTAATTTTCAGATGAAATTTTATGTACTTACATCAGTCGAATCTTTTTCTTGTCAACTTAATTTTTTATATTTGTTGGGAGAGAGGTTTTTCACTGTCCAGAAGAAAGAAAAGAAGCAAAGACTTCCTTTTTGGTAGACTTGTGGGACAGTGACCTTAAACTCTAGTTTTTGTACTTGTTAGTGGATCACAAGACAGAAATACTCAACAATGGCCCTAAAAGCTGAACTTCTCCCTTTGAATCTTCACATTAAAAGGGTCTGCACTTGTATTGTCATGCTAATTCCAAACTACCTAGTTACAGAGTTGTCCTTCCAGTCTCCCAGCCTCTTGTAATGTTATGGAATTTGAAGATCTTCCCTACCTGTTAATATACCTATGTGACCTGCTTGGAGCTTTGGTTCAGCCCACAGCCTGATTCACATGGAGCTAGTGGTGAAAGGAGCTTGATGAATGGGTGGAACAGAGAGAGTATAGCAGAGAGAGTGAGGTGGAACTCAGAAAGAGAGGAGGCTGAGCTGAGTCAGAACAGAGCAGCTAGTGTGAGTGAGAGGGGGGTAGGGATTTTGCCTAAGGGAGCTTGTTTGTGGGGAGTGTTGAAGGAAGAAAGGTTTGGTGATGGCCTTGTTCCCTTTATTGACAATGTGTTCAGACTTCATTGTTACCATGGTGAAATGGGGTTTCTGGTATCTGAATAAATATGTTGGTTTCATCTTTGAAGAAGAGAACTTTCAGTCTGCAAATTCACCATGGAAATACACCTGAATATCCATACCAGCTGCTGAGTGCATAGAACGCGTGATCTGACATCAAGAAGATCTGAGTGCAAATCTGAAACATTCACTAGCTGTGTGACCCTAGGCAAGTCATTTAACTACTGTTTACCTTAATTTACTGGAGAAGGAAATGCCAAAAATTGCCAGGATCTTTGCCGAGAAAAACTCATATGGGGTCACAAAGACTCAGATATGACTGAATGACAACACAATGTAAGATAGTTTTTTAGGACAACAAATGAATAGCAGTTCCAAGTAGTCATGTGAAGAGACAATCTTTGCATGGCTAACTAAAACTGAATTTCATCTGGCAGCCCTTATACAGGTATGATGGCTCATAATCCTACCATCACTCTGATCAGAGCAAAGCCATTTAGCTCGGGTCAGAAAGCGAGTTTTTACTCATTGACCTCCAGCAGATGAGATCCTAGAAAACCCTCTGATATAGCTATAAAAATGAAACTCAGAAGCTAGCAGTAGGAGTAGTGACTTTCTAGGAGTAGTGACTTCAAACAGCAATAGAGCAGTAGCCGTACAAAGGCAATGGATCCAGGACAGAGAAACAATGCCTCTCACCAAAGATAAAGTATACGAAGGAGAGCCATGAGCTGACACCCACCAGGTATATCACCTAACAGCATGATGATTCCCCCCTCTCCCCAGAGGACATGACTATTGCTGGAGGGCAAAGAATATAAGAGATCCCTTCAACCTGAGTTCTTGAACACACAGAATCATGAGATCATCTCTTAAATGAATGTTTTCTGACCAAGTCAATTGCCTCCATATGTACCATTCCTTCCTTTTTCCTAGTCCTTCATATGTACTCCCTAGATACAATGATCTGTGCTTATGTGTGCTTGTCTGTGTGTATGTGTGTGTGTGTGTGTGTGTGTGTGTGTGTGTGTGTGAGTGAGTGCATTCTTTCCTCCTCATTATAAGTTTTGGAAGACTATATGCATACTCAATGTGGTATACATATATCTTTTCTTGGTACTTAATTTTTCATGCCATTGGATAAAATATTATTTTAAAATGAATGTTTCCACAGGGTAGTTAATAAAAGTAATCACGTGAATGGAGACTCATCCACTGTGTTATCAAAGTGTGGATACTGACACCTACCCTACCCAAACCCCATCCCATGTGCCTCAAATCTTGGGTAGTTTTTCATGGGAAGATTTGCGTAAGAAGGGATTGCCCAGATGCTACATATTTTTTTCACATTAAATAGTGCCTTATTTGTTTCATCCCAGTGTTCTAGCCTGTAACCCACTTTTCAAATTCGTTGGGTTGTATCTAATAAGATGAGGTTAAACTCAAAATCTCACATCTGGAATTCAAACTATATTTCATAAGAATCAAGGCAACAATCAAGTGTGTCTAGAAAGAAAGGAGTGAGTCCAGAAAAGATCTGTGAGATTTTATGGAACATAAGATCAGTATGGCTTGGTAGGGTCATAGGTCAGGCAAACCAGCTCTGAGAATAGTGTCAGGTAGGCAGTTTCACTAAACCAGAACAGCTACCAATCCATGAAGCAGGTTTCCTTAAGGGAGCTGAGGGAGAGCGGAATGGGAATCTTGGAACAAAAGGTCAACCCCATTCTCTTGATTTTTAGTACAAATACAGGCCAGGAAAGCTGAGTCTACTCACAGTAGCTAAAAAAGAAATAATGCACTAATCCAATAATGTATAAATGCCAGCAGGTGATAGTAAATAACATGAGCAGACAGAGTCACTGTATGAAAATTGCTGAATTGAATGTGTCTGTCTGTGCAGTGGAAGGAGCCATCTCATGAGTTCCTTTCAGGTGTCAATGAGTGACCAATATGTGTGTATTCATCCTTCATTGCCAAAGGAGACCATGCCCAGAGAAATAATGACAGGAATTTCACTTGACTTTGTTTTGTTTTTTGAGTGAGAGAGGGCTGTACAGGTCACCAGCCTCACTTCTCCTCCAGAGCCATCTGACTCCAGTGACAGGATATTCACCAGGATGACTGGAGATGATCCAAGATGAGGCAATTGGGGTTAAGTGACTTGCCAAAGTCACACAGCTAGTGAGCATCAAATGTGTCAGGTGATATTTGAACTCAGGTCCTTTTGACTCCTGCACTGGTGCACTACCCTCTGCACCATGTAGCTGTAGGTTTGGCATGAAGCTCTCCTTTTTCTCTCCAGATCCCTCAGACTCAGACTGAAGTTATTCTGCTCAGGATACCAAGAACATGATTCCTGTGGACAGGCTCTTGGGTTTTGTCATCTTCTTCCAGACAGGAATTGGAGTTCAAGGAAACTTATTCCTAATTTATCTCTTCAGCTTTCTTTTCTTCACTGGTCAGAGGATGAGGCCCATAGATCTGATTCTCACTCAGTTGGCTGTGTCTAACTTTTTACTGCTTCTCTCCAGGGGCATTGTGCAGGGTTTGGCAGCTTTAGGTCTCAAGAATCTTCTGGATGATATTGGCTGTAAAATTGTCTTCTACCTTCACAGAGTAGCTCGGGGTCTTTCCCTCAGCACAACTTGCCTCCTGAGTGGTTTTCAGGCCATCATCATCAGTCCTCACAAACCCAGATGGATCAAGCTTAAAGCCAGAGTCCCAAGGTACATTATGCCCTCTATTCTCCTCTGCTGGATTTTCCACATGCTGCAAAATGTTGTTATTCTTATGAAACTTAAAGGACCAAGGGGCTCTGGAAACACATCAGAAACAAAAGACTATGGATACTGCTCTGTTAATGTCACTACTGGTATTAGTGAGTCACTCCATGCACTTGTGATCTCCCTCCCTGATGCTGTGTGTATGACTTTCATTAGCTTTACCACTTGCTACAAGGTTTATCTCCTGTACAAGCACCACAAGAGAGTTCAGCAGGTTCACACTGACAACTTTTCCCATAGAGCCTTCCCTGAGACCAGAGCCACCCAAATGATCCTACTCCTGGTGAGCACTTTTGTAACCTTTTACTCACTCAATTCCATCTTGGCAGGATGTATGCATTCCATGACACTTAAACCCTGGATGCTGCATAGCTCTGCCTTCTTGGCTGCCTGTTTTGCAATGCTTAGCCCCTTTGTGCTGATCAAAAGTGACCCACAAATCATGAAGTACTACAGGGATGTTCAGGGTAGGAAAAGTCCACATACCAAGTGACTTCAGTAATATTCAGTCCCTAATATCTTCACAGGCTCTTGTCAAAGAAGAAAATCACTGGAAAGCCTTAAGCTGAATGTGTCAAACCGATCCAAAATACTCATGTAGCTATTTGAACTAGCTCCAATTCCAAACTAAACAAATACCTGGGGAACAATTAAAGGCACAGGTAATGGAGTTAGGACCTGATTTCAAGTGATTTCAAGCCCCTATCAATACTCTCCCAAGAATCCAGAATCATTAGGTTGGCAAAGACATAAGATCCTATATAGTCTAAATACATACCAACCAGGAATACCATTGGCAACACCCAAAGCCAGTGGTCTTCTCTCTTTGAGTATCTATCTCTAAGGATCTTCTTCTCTCTAAAGGGGCAGACCTTAACATTCATTTGTAAGTTTTTCCCTTCCCTCAACACCAGTCTGGTTTTCTGCAACTTGGAAGGGTCGATCAGACTAAACATTTATCCATTTTTCCTCATTCCAAGCATGGGAGACTGAGATTCCATCTAATCCCTCTTGCACATGCCTCCAGTTGGAAGACTTGCAGAAGCATACAAGGAAGGGGTGACAATTCAGTTGCCTGTGATCCACTGTTTTCTCCATGTCCCGTCTGACTTTCTTACTGGCCAGATAGGGTAATTCCATCAAGTGGTTTTAGGGCCTAAGACTGCTGCCTCAGCATAATCCTTTATAGTATGGGGTAATCTCATCTTATCCACCTGGCACTAGATAATGATTTAAAGTAATCATTTCCGAAGGTTTTGGTAAAGAGATTGGGTCCATTTTGATTTTACCCACTAAAACTGTATTAATTCCTATCTTCTTTATTGCAAACTGGTATCTTGCCTCAGGTAAATTTAAAATCATAGTCTCAATATATCTATTCCAATGATGTATTCGAGAATAGGTGCAATTAACACAGTAAGTTCTTTCTTAGGGAATTGTCCAATTTTCATCATTAGTTCAACTTGTCTGGATGATATTTCAGCCCCTCTCTGTCCTGTGATGGTGATATGAGTTCCATGTTTAATCTTACCCGAGTTTCCATATATAAGGAAGGCCTCTGTTCGAGTATTTACAAATGCCTTAGTTACACTATTTGATCCATGTTTTGACTATATGTTCAAATTGACATGGGGTCTGTAATCCTGTCTGTGTATTTTGTAATCTGAGCAGGGGTTTGACCAACTTCATATTCTCCCTGAAGGTGAGACAAACTTGGATATAAAGATTCATGAGGATATGTAAGGGAAGTTCTTATATTTCTATTTTTTCTAGTATCAAGTCCCTTTTCTCAGTACATTCTGAATATTTCATTAGTTGGAATACTATCTATGCTTCCAAAATCTACCCCTGATCTCAGGAGAGCAGTAAATAATTCTCTCCTTGTCAGGTAATTGTGATTTTCAATGCACTGGCTATTTACTCTTATCTCTCTGGGAATTTTGATTTTTTTCCCAGTCCCCTAAGTTGCTAAACTGTGAAATCTTATCCAATACCTCTGAAAGAGGGTGCCCTATTTCCCCAATTATTAGATCCAAAATTAAATGCTTTTAGGTAGGAGGAGCTGTCTTCACTATTATATTCCTATGGTAAACTGCAAAGGAAGTATCAGAGCATGCATCTGCATTTCTTATCATTATGGCAATCTTCATGACCTCCCCCTTTAACTTTCAAAGTGAGTACCAGGGGTTGTCTCTACTAGACCACATAGAGTCAGTAGGATGCTGCCTACTGCACTGTTCTGCAGCCAAAACTGACAGACTACCTGTATAGTTACCCTCTTGCATACTGTAATCTCTAAAGGCTTGCTGTACAAAAGGATTGTGATTTATCCTTATAAATTTGAAGCAATCCACGCTATCTATAGATATCTCTCCAGCTCCTTCATAACTGATTCTCACCATCCAACATATTAATGATTCTCTCACTCTCTGGCTGAACCAACACAAAATGACTTCCTGCTGATTAAAATCTTCAATTATTTCCCTAAACACTGTGTTAACTCCTTGGTTCTCCTGTTTCTGCCTCACTATTGGTCATGCCTCTGCCTGAGAAGCTTCTCCCTCTAAAATGATTTCACTTCCTTGCTGCAACTTCCTTAACTCACAGTGGCAACTAGGGTGGGTTTGTACAAACATCATACATGAGTTTCTTTTGTCAGCCTTCAACCCTTAGTATTTTCCATAGTGGAGAAGAATAGAGTGAAAATGGGACTCCCTGGAATGGCCAGCACTGCTTATCTAGCAACCACAAACTACATTTTATGAAGACTCCAAATCGAGAGAGTCAATACAAGTCTAAGCAACTGTAAAGAAGCAGAGGGAAAGATGGGAATGAGCAGAGAGCAATTGTTTGTGTGTCACTGTGACCCCTTTACACAGCTGCTGCAGTTTCTGTAATGAGGACTAAAAGCTGTCCTGTGCCTGACATGCCTTGTGACCTGTGCTTTGCGGGGAGTGTAATAGCAACTTAAATGGAAAGATCTTTCCCATTCATTAATAGGCCCATTTGACCTGCTTAGATCACCTGGAAGCCTAACACACATGTGGCAGGAGAAGCATACTGAATAGGTAGAACAGTAAGGATGGAGCAGAACTGGAAGGAAGTGAGAAAGCATGGTCAGGTCAAAGGAGAAAGGATGTAGGCAAGCAAGCAGGCAAGACAAAGCTCAAGTTCATGAGTTCTTGCTTATGAGAAGACTCTTTCAGAGAAGGGGAAGCTTGGGAATGGCTTTGCTCCCTTCAGTGATCATGTTTTGCTTTTGGAAACAACAAAGAAGGAGGACAACAGATAGCATAGAGAGAAAGAGTGTCCAGTTAATTCAAAGCCCTAAGTATGATAGGCAAGTGTCCTGAAAATTGGGAGATGACAGTTTCCTTTTAAAGATAAGCTATTAGTATCATGTTTCTTCTAATTCATGTAACTATGTATACTTTCTAACTGAACATCAGCATTTTTAAAATTTGGAGGGGAAAAACAAAAAATTATTTTCATATGATTTCTCTGAATTTTTTTTAATATTAAATGTAGGTTTTAACAACTGACATCTTATTATGGTTTATATTCTTGATGTTACTAAAACCTATAGTGTACTAAAGCATGCATTTCAAGACAATATGACTAATTGTTTCCATTGTGTTGCAAAAGTCAGGTTGTTGCTGATATCTCTCTTAATATAAAAAATAATATATGGAATGTAGAGGGCATTTATAAGAGCAACACCAGAGAAAATATTGCACTGAGAACCTGCCTAACTACATGGAAGACATAGTTCATGCACAATGGGAAATTATATAGGTGGGAGAAACAACATGGTGGCAAAAGGCAGGGACTTCTCTGACATCTCACCAAAACCCTTTACAATGACTTTAAATAACTCCTCTAAACAAATACTAGAGTACAAGAACCCACAAAAAGAGGGACGGAACAATTTTTCAGCCCAAGGACTCTTAGAAGTTCAGGAAAAAAGATCTGTTGCAAAAGCATACAAAATAAGCAGAGTCCAATGGAGGCCATTCAGCAGTATGCCAGCAGTAGGCACTTGGGATGACTCAATCAGGGGCAGCAGTATTGCTTTCCAGACTACAGATGGCAAGGAGACAGAAAACAGACCAGAAGGAGATACCAGGAGTCCCTTTACTATCAGGATGCTATCGCATTATTAATCCTTGGATCTGGGTCAAAATCCTAGGTCTTATTTCCAGGGTGAGGAAGAGGTAGCAAACCACAGTTCCAGGGTAGAAAAGAGTGCTTATGATTACTCACCACAGCACAAGTCAGGAAAGTAGTAAGTATACCTCTCCCTAAATCAAACCTTTTTGGAAGAACTGAAAACTTAAACGACATCAGAATTATCCCTGAAAACAGATGCAGAAAAAAATCTGAAACTTATGGCAGTCTCCTCCACTAGAGAAACAAAACTTGCCCTTTGCATAGGTTAAAAGTCAAGAAATCGTCTGAAAAAGAGCCAACAGTAGGAAAATACTCTAACTGGAGAAAGTTACTATGGTGACAGGGATCAAAACACAAACTCAGAAGAAGACAGCAAAATCAGAACTCCTACATGCAAAGCTTCAAAGAAAAATATGAATTGGTCTCTGATCAAGGAAGAACTGAAAAATGATTTAAAAAATCAAGAGAGGTGGAGGACAAATTGGGAAGAGAAATGAGAGTGATACAAGAAATTCATGGGAAAAGAGTCAATAACTTGGTAAAGGAGGCACAAAAAAATTAAGGAAATAATGCCTTAAAAACCACAATAGGACAAATGTAAAAGAGGGAGAGAATCAAATGAAGAGAAGAATGCCTGAAAAAGTCAACTTGACCAAAGAGAAAACAGATACAAAGATCCAGTGAAGAAAATGATTTCTTAAAAACTAGAATTGGATGAGTGAAAGCTAATGACTTTATGAGATATCAAGAAACAATAAAACAAAATCTAAAAAATAGAAGAAAAAATAAAGTCTCATTAGAAAAACAACTGACTTCCAACACAGATCCAGGAGGTACAAGTTAAGAATTATTGGGTTATCTGAAAAATATAACTGAAAATAAAAACTAGATATCATCTTTCAGGAAATTATCAGGGAAAACTGCCCTGATATTCTGGAACCAGAGGGTAAAAAATATAGTGAAAAAATCTAATGATCACCAACTGAAAAGATCCCAAAATGCAAATTCCCAGGAATAATATACCCTAATTATTGAGCTCCTAAGTCAAGGAAAAAATATTTCAATAGCCAAAAAGAAGTAATTCAGATATTGTGGAGCTGGAGTCAGGATAGCAGAGCATCTGGCACTTTCTACTTTAAAAGATCAGAGATCTTGAAACAGGATATTCCAGAGGGGTAAAAGGCTAGGATTACAACCAAGAATCACCTAACTGGCACAATTGAGTATAATCCCTGAGGGGGGAAATGGATATTTTAGTAAATAGGGTGCTTTCAAGCATTCCTCTTGACAAGACCAGAACTCAATAGTAAATTTGACTTTCAAAGACAAGATTCAAAAGAAGCATGAAAAGGTAAACAGTAAAGACAAATCATAAGGGATTCAATAAGATTAAACTGTTTACATTCCCATTCTCATTATAAGGGCAGTTAGAAGGAATGTACATAGATAAAAGACATGCGTGCAAGTTGAATGTAATCTAATAATTATGTAAAAACAAATTAAGAGGTGAGGAAGAGGAATACACGGGAGATGAGAAAAGGGAAGGGTATAATGTGGTAAATTGTCTGGCATAAAAGAGGAACAAAGGAGCTTTTACAATGGAGGGGAAGATAGGGTTAATTAGTCAAGGAGCCCATGAACCTTATTCTAATCAGGACTGACTCAAAGAGGGAATAACTTATACACTCAGTTGAGTATATAAATCCCTTACCACACAGAAATGTAGGAGGGGAAAGGGAGAAAAGAAAAAGGAGGGCTGATAGAAGAAAGGCAAATTATGGGAGGTAAAAGAAGCAAAACACTTTTGAGAAAGGACTGAATGAAAAGAGAGATAGAGAGTTAGATAAATAGGAGTAAATAGGATGCAGGGAAAGATATAGTCATGATAACTAGGAAAAAATTTACAGCAAGTTTCTCTGAGAAAAAGCTCATTTCCCAAATTTATAGAGAGCTAAATTAAACAGACAAATGGTTGGTTGGAATCTATAGCCTAAATGCACAATTGATTATTATGTAGGAAACAAAAGGAGGAATTCTATTTCCACAGGATTAAAACTCCTCCCAGCTTTGAGTGATAACAATCAAACTTAATGATTGTAATTAGAATTTTGACCTAGCAGAGCCAGGCTTCTAATGAGGTAAAAGGCTAGAAGCTTTTACACATGCTTAACAAGCCTGTTTGAAGGGGAATCAATCAGGAAGGAGAACATGAAGTGAAAGATCCAGGAGGCTGCATCCAGCCAAGGTAGAGACAGGTGGGGAAATTCAAATTAGGAACAATATAAAAAGCATTGCATTTCTCTGAGCAAACAAACTCTTCAATAGAGAGAGATCCATTTACTACAATTGTAGAATCATTGGCTCAAATAGAAGGAGAATTTTCCTGTCTTCACAGTGAGTGTTGTTCTTCATTAAGACTGAGCATATTTCTCACAATTAATTTCCCAGAAATTCTGTCCTTTTTCACTCATATCAACATGTACAGCAATAACCATGAGCAGTTCCATGAAAAGAACATTTTATATGAGTAATCACTGATATGGTAAGATAAATTATATATCTAGCTGTCTTCAGAATTGTTGAAACTATGTAACAGTCTAGTGACTGGTCAGATGGATTTGAATGTCTTGTCAGGACAGATCTCTTGGCTCCTGTACTCAAATTAGTGTTTATTAAGGCCTGACTGGAAGGATCATCATAAATTTGTATATCTCACCTGGAATGGAAGAAGGGATTGGTTGGATATCATCACAATATGCTCATGCTCAGTGGGGTGAATCTGAACCCAAAGAGTTCTTACTACACTTCTGGGAAGAAAAGTAGCTGTGTCTGGGTTTAATTCTCCTGCCTTATACACACACACTGTAAACAGCATTTTCAGAATTCAAATCTGGATTGTATAGTCTTTGTAACATCTGATAGACAGCTTCGTTTTCTTAGACTTTGATGAAGTGAGAATCAACCAACTGTCTCCACCTCTTTTAGAAAGTCCAACTAACTCTCCTAAGGGCAATAGGTGGTTGAGACAAACTATCTTCTTCATTTGTGGCTATTTTGCAAAAGTGAAAAATGTAAGTCCTTCAATAACTTTGTACAGGTTGATCTTCCATTAATGTAGTGCCAATGCAATATTCACAGCACCCATACTAGCCATGAATATCAGGGCACAATTCAGAATGGAAAAATACCACAGACTCTCCACATAGAGGTCATAACCAAAACATTTATTCAGACCCAAATCCATCACAGCAACAGAAATCCATAAACAGTAACAATGTAGAGGACAACATTATCCATAAGCCTGCCCCTTCCTAGGCTTCCCACAAACCAGGTCCATTACACTCACCACAAGCAGGTTCTCTTAGCAAAATCACAAACAGTCACAAAATCACTCACACTACCCAGGAAACTGCATCCTTCCTAATTCAATTGCTCTCAAGACTACCTTCCTGTCAGCTCTGCCCTAGCTCTGCTTCTTCCTTCTCCACCCATTCAGCAAACTCTACCCACCACAGGCTCTATGTGACTTAATGGGTCTATTAAAGAATAGGAAAGATTTTCCCATTCAGATCACCATTACAGTTGTTAAGCTAACTTATGAGTCACTTGAATACAAAGGTTTCTTATCAGAATTCTGTCTCCTTACTGAAGGCCTTGAGTCCTTACTTTACCATCATAACAGCTTTTTTTTGTGCCCCAGTTCTTCTGAGCTGATGCTGTGGCATATATCAGATTCTCCTTCAAAGTGAAATGTCAGTAAGACTGTTACCTTCTTCCTCAAAACAAAAGTCAGTGGGTAGGTATGGTTCTCACCTAACAGGAGCAGTGTACTCTAAAGTCTGCAGCATCATTCCTGATAGAATAGTATACAGGTCTTAGAACTGGCACAGGTTGAATCCTCTGAGGCTTTTGATCAGGACTCTGAGTTGCCAGTATATCTAATAGTGGGCTGTTAAAACACTGATATATGACACTCCTTGAGGAAGAGAATTAGCTAACTGGGAATTTTTTATACCTGCCCAAACCAACAACTCCTTGAATTCCTTGAAGCAATAATTCCTGCAAAGAGGAGAGTCATATGCAATAGGTATCAATAGGGAAATATTTCATTTCATCACAAATACAAAGATAGTCAAGTGTTACTTTGTGATTTACAGATGGGGAAACAGGTTGAGACAATTTAATTGTCTAGCTAAGTCTTTCAGAACTAGTAAATGTAGAGTGAAGCTTCTCAACTCAGGTCGCCCTAACTGCAAGTCCAGGATTCTAGCCACTGTGACACTAGTGGCCTACAGTTGAGTGTTGGGTGTAGCCTTAGGATACTTCACTTCTCAGCTTCTTCATTTCCAACCCCACCCCCCATACCACACTCCTTGTGTGGCTCCATCTGACATATTCATCCTCCTCCCTCAAAGCTCAGGAAAGTTTCTTTCTCAGCTGCTTCTGCCTGCCCATTTGGTATTTTTCATTAAGATAATAACTTTCCATTGGGAAACTCTTATTCATGAATACTAATTGCTGGTGACAATTTGCATCTCAACTAAAAGTTTTCCTCCTCGGCATCATCCCTTGACTCCATCAGCTGACAATGTCAACATCAAATCTTCTGAAAAGTGTCATGATAAACACCACTCCCTAGTGACATGGGAACAAGAAGGAGAAGATCAGCTCAGGGAATCAAGACTGTATAACTAGAGCCCTTGTTTTACACAGCCCTATCAACCAACACAGTGATTACCACAGCCATGTGCAGTGTTCCAGCAGCTGGCACCAGTCTGGTGAGTTTCTCTCTATATCTCAGTCTCAAATACAGGCATTATCTCTTCAGCAGATAGGTGATTGTCTGGGATAAGAGGGTGTGAAGAAAAAGACACACATTTTCTATAAGGGAGGGAAAGTGAATCCAAAGAACACTTTGGAAAAAGATTTAGAATTTTACCCCAAGATCCAAGACATTTATTACATTTCCTCTCCTCCTCAGAACCCAGCTCAGGTCCATTCAGTTTAAGGGTTTATCACATTCTTCCTTTGACTGAGGAACATCCATTCAATGAAGAGGTTTCTTAAAGGAGTTACTCAGGTGATGGCCCCTTTAATCAAAAAAAAAAATCAAACTAGGAGGGGAAGACCTTCAGGGTTCCTGGGTAAGAGAGAAAACAATTACTATTCAGTAATTAGAATACACTATGTACAACATTAACAAGAAAGTGAATTAATATAATATAAAATGAAGTGTGTCTCCATGACAAAACAGAAGCCTCTTGTCTGGACATGTACTGAGCTCTTGTGGATTTTAGGTCCAGTGGAGATAGTTGGTTAGAGAATACCCTGCACAGACCCATGAGCATATTAGTAAAAAGGGGTTTGTTTAGGATTTTAATGTCATCTTCCTATTATCACTTCCTATAGATTATATTCCCCTGAGACAGCCACCTTTGGGGTTGACCTGTAAAAGAGAACATTCTCCCTCCCCCAATTTGAACTTGTTCTAGAAATACTACAAGCTAAAGCAAAGTCAAAGGAGGGTGAGATTCTGAATTGGGAACAGTATTTCTCCCCCATCAGTCATTCACAATTGCCTTGGGACAAAGCACACAGGTTTTGTATGTCTACATTCAACAATGTGGCCAAGCATGTCAGAACTGGAAGTCTCTTTACCCAAGTTGTGGAGGTGTGTGAGTATGTGTGTGTGTGTGTGTGTGTGTGTGTGTGTGTGTGTGTGTTATTTAACCCTTAGGGATATGAGTTATTCAAAAAAGGGGCACGGTCAGGGTTAGAATCTCACCCAGTTCACTTTCTACTACATCAACTAGCTGTCTATAAGTGAAAATGATAATAGACCCACTCAAGAAAATTTCCATGAAACCATTCCCAAAAAGCTACAAAGCTGTGCAGAATCCAGTGATATCACTGCTAGGATTGTATGTTAAAAATACAAAAAAAGCATAAGTATTTATGTTTACAAAAATATTTATAGCAGTTCCTTTATTGGTGACAAAGAAATGGAAATTAAGGGGATACCCATCAATTGGAGAATGACTGAACAAAGTGGTGGCATGAACTGGTAATGGAATGGTGGTGGTATGATGGTAAAAGAATATTATTGTGTTATAAGAAATAATGACCAAGATAATTTCAGAAAAACCTAGAAGCACTTCTGTGATGTGATACAAAGAGAAATAAACAGAGCCAGGAGAACATTACACGCAGTAACAGCAATATTGTATGATGAAGAACTGAAGAAGGACTTAACTATTGTTAGCAATAGAATGATCCAAGACAATCCCAAAGGACTCATGATGAGAAATGTTATCTGCCTCCAGAAGAAGAACTGGTACTGTCTGAATATAGACTGACAAATATTACTTTTCGTTTCCTTCCTTCATTTCTTTATTATTTTTTGAGTCTTCTTACACAAATGGGCAACATGGACATTTTTGGTATGACTACACTTTTATAACAAGTATCAGATGGCTTATGTCTCAAGGAGGGATGAAAGGAAAGAGAAAAGAATACAATTTGAAACTCAATATATTTTTTAAATGTTAAAAATTGTTTTTACATGTAATTGGGGTAAAAAAATGAAATATTTTTACAAGAACATTTCCATGGGAAAAGACACATAAGTCTGTAATACATGACACGGGTATTTTAACACTTTTCACCCAGGATGCTAAAGCACAAAAATAACATAAATAAATAAATAAATACTAGAACAACATATAACCACATCCTTTATAGAAAATAATGTAGTAAAAAGAGAAAGTAACACATACAAGCATAAACCTGAGTGGAGACCAAACGCTGAGGATAGAAATGATAACTGGGTCAAAGAACAAAACATAGAAACAATAGCGATCTATGAACAATTGTACAACTTAGCCAAATTTCCCAGATGCATCTAAGTCATTCCTCAGAGAAAAACTGGCATTGGTGAGCTTAAAATACACTTGTAAAAACAGCAAAACCACAAGTACACCCAAAAACAACATCAAAAGAATATCTTGAAAATTAAAAAGGTATACTTGAAAGTTCAAGAAAGGAGACTAAGAAATTGACTTGCTTCTGACATTCTGGATTTTCCCACCGCCCTCAGCTGCCTTCTCACCTTTGAATATCCTCTGCAACTGGGCCTTCCTTCCATTGGTGAATTCATCCCAGAACCTCCTTTTTTTATATTTCTGAAGGTAGTTCCCTATTTCCTTTGTGTTTCCCATTTTGTTATCCTATATTTGTGTATAATGTGTTCTAATTATCCATTATTTCTTTTGGTTTTGTTGTTATTTTATTTTGTTCATTTAATAATTTATTAACTTGATTTTCTGGTCTTTTTAATCAGATTAGTTAAGGGTTATCAATTTTACAGTCTTTTCAAAGAACTAGATTTTAGTCTTATTTATCAGTTTCTAGGGAGATACCTCCAATTTGTCTCTCTCCATCATAATTTTAATGTTTCCTCTTTCCTGCTTATTTTAGATTTATTTCTTGATTTTCCAATTTTTAATGTATATTGAGTACATTGACTCCATCTTTTCTATTTTGTTGATGTACAATTGTAAGGATGATTTATTCCCCCTGAGGACTGATTTAATTGCATCCCAGAACTTTTGGTATGTTGTTTTATCATTATCACATTCTTTTTATCTTTATTGTTTCTATGATTTGCTCTTTGACCCATTCATCATTTAACATTTCATTGCTAATTCTCCTTTTGGATCTATATCTTTTGATATTGGTCCTTGAAATTTTTTCCATTGTGAATATATTATGATCCATTAGGCATGAAGTAACTCTTTTGCCTTCTCACATTTGCTTACAAAATTCCTATACCCAGTATATGGTTAGCGTTTAATAAAGTTTCCTATATTGTAGGACATGTTTATTCTTCTGCAGTCCTACTTAGAATATGCCAAAAGTTTTTTAGCTTTTGTTTCTCCAGAAATTGATTCAGTTCCATATTTTCCTGTCTTTATCTTTCTAATAGACTTATCCAAAACTGGTTGGTTGTTGTCCTTCATTCTCAAAGAGGACTAAAATGACATCACTATGTTGAAGTCAAGGCACAGTGTGTCCAAATGTGGCTCGTTAGACTAATACAAGCTCAGAATGCTCTACCACACATTGGCAACTAATAATCCATATGAACATTTGTAGTAGAGACGTCTCTAAATTTGCATATCTCACATTTCTCTTGAGCCATGTCATTTATGCTTTGCTCATAGAATAAGCACCTTCTCTGATATGCACATGCCATGCTGAGCAGTCCTGGACCAGTGTCTCCTATGTCTCATAATTGATTCCAAAGTTCTTCTGAGAGACCTTGAGACTGTCCTTGTATTACTTCTGCTAACCTCTTGTTGTGATTACCTTGTGTGACTTCTCGATAAAATAGCCTTTTAGCAAGCATAATTTTGGCATCTTAATAAAGTGTCTTCCCCATAAGAGTTGTCCTCTCTACAATAAAGTTTCAATGCTTGGCAGTCCACCTTGAGAAAGGACCTCCTAACTCCTTTGCTTTATTTTACCCACTACCTTGTCCCCATATTTCTTAATCTACCACCCTCTAAAGATCCATCCCTCATGCTCTCCCTCCTTCTATTCCCCTTGCCCTCTTGGATATGTTTGAATTTAGACTACTATATATATATATTGTTCCCACTTTATTCCATTCCCATTAATCTAGATACCCTTCTCTACCTTCTTGTCCAATTCTCTCACCCACATTTCTTTTTTTACTTTCTAAATGCATATATTGTTCTCTAATCCAGATCTGATGTGAGCAGGGTTCCCTCTAAAAACCCTGCCTTTATTTTATCCTCACCTATCCCCTTAAACTTTTATTTCTTTCTGAATTTAGAAGATTTTTATACCCTCATAAGTATATATGCATTTTTCCCTTAACAAATTCTCTGTGAGGGTGGGGTTCCAGAACTACCAGCACTCCTCACCCATCTAATTCCTCTCTGTCAGTTCTTCCTCTCACACCTCATTTATATAAGATAATTACTCTTTTGACTGTTTCCTAAATGGAATTACTTCCTAGAGTCACTTCACACTGACCTCTACCCCAATTTCTCTTTTCAACTACCCAATTATTAAGTACAAACTTAGGCATACAGTTTACAATTCCTCATATGAAAGGAAAAAAATCTGTCTTTATTGAGTCTCTTGTAATTAGTCTTTGATATTTATCTTATATTTATCTTGGCTCTTGCATGTCAAATTATCAATTGAGTTCACATCCTTTGCAATAAAATCCTGAAAGTCTTGCGATTCATCAAAAATCCATTTTGGGGGGTGGAGTCAAGATGGCAGAGTAGAAAGACACACATATGCTGGCTCTCCCCATACAACCCATAAAGTACCTGGAGAGAAGGACTCTCAACAAATTTTGGAGCACCAGAAGTGGAGAAAAAGAGAGTGTATGAGATTTCCAGTCCAGGGTGACCTGAAAGGCCCATGGGAAATGTCTGTTGCACCAGACATGGAGTGGAGCCCAGCCCAGCCTTGGCCACCGTGCAAGGCTTGGGGGAGGAATCTCCAGTTGAAGTAGCAGCAGTTCCCAGATCCCTCAACCCACAAATGCCAAGGGTCAATGACAGGGTATTTTCAGCTGGCCAGGAAGGGAGAAGGGCCTTCCCATAGCTCTGGCCTTAGGCAGTGATCACAGAGGTCACATCAGGCATGCAGCAGCAGTTCCCACAGCAGCCCCTACAGCAGCCCACATCCATTGTTGGATTGTAAAACCCCTGGTGGTACCAAGCAGTTGATTATTACATCAGCCTGGTGGATAGGCCCTGAGGGAGCTGATCTTTATCTCACACTGAATGGCAGCCCTGTCCATGCAGTTTATCTGAATCTCAGACCCCAGTGCTGACTTGGCAGAACTGGAGGCCAGGTGACTGTGGAAGGAAAACTCTGCTAAAATTCTGGGCACAAAAATCTCTTTCCACTCCCAGACCACTGTACATGCTTCATTGTGCCACCTTGGAGAAACTGAGATCTTACACATTTGCAGAGAATACCCTACTCTTGACAATGGAACCAAAAGTCAAGTAACTAGTTGGGGAAAATGCCAAAAAAAAAGGGGGGGGGGAAAATAAGACTATGAAAGTTTACTTTCTTGGTGAACAGATATCTTCTCCCATTCTTTTGAATGAGGAAGGACAATGCTTACCATCAGGGAAAGACAGAAAAGTCAAGTCCTCCGTATCCCATACATCCAAAATAAATATTCAATGGTCTCAGGCCATGGAAGAGATCAAAAAGGATTTTGAAAATCAAGTAAGAGAGGTGGAGGAAAAACTGGGAAGAGAAATGAGAGAGATGCAAGAAAAGCATGAAAAGCGGGTCAACACCTTGCTAAAGGAGGCCCTAAAAAATGCTGAAGAAAATAACACCTTTAAAAAGAGGCTAAATCAATTGGGACAAGAGGTTCAAAAAGTCAATGAGGAGAACGGTGCTTTAAAAAGCAGAATTAGTCAAATGTAAAAGCAGTTCAAAAATTCACTGCAGAAAATAGTTCTGTAAAAATTAGAATGGAACAGATAGAGGCTAATGACTTTATGAGAAACCAAGAAATCACAAAACAAAACCAGAAAAATGAAAAAATGGAAGATAATGTGAAATATCTCATTGGAAAAACAAATGACCTGGAAAATAGATCTAGGAGACACAATTTAAAAATTATGAGACTACCTGAAAGCCATGATCAAAAAAAGAGCCTGGACATCATCTTTCTTGAAATTATCAAGGAAAATTGCCCTGAAATTCTAGAACCAGGGGGCAAAATAAATATTGAAAGAATCCACCTATCACCTCTTGAAAGAGATCCAAAAAGAGAAACTCCTAGGAATCTTGTGGCCAAATTCCAGAGTTCCCAGGTCAAGGAGAAAATATTTCAAGCAGCTAGAAAGAAAAAATTCCAGTATTGTGGAAATACAATCAGGATAACACAAGATCTAGCAGCTTCTACATTAAGGGATAGAATGGCATGGAATAGGACATTCCAGAAATCAAAGGAACAAGGATTAAAACCAAGAATCACCTACCCAACAAAAATGAGTAAAATAAAGGGAAAAAGTGGTCTTTCGATGAAATAGAGGACTTTCAAGCATTCTTGATGAAAAGACCAGAGCTGAAAAGAAAATTTGACATTCAAACTCAATAGTCAAGAGAAGCATGAAAAGGTAAACAGCAAAGAGAAATCATAAGGGACTTACTAAAGTTGAACTGTTTACATGGAAAGACAATATTTGTAACTCTTGAAACTTTTTTCAGTATCTGGGTAGTTGGTGGGATTACAGAGAGAGAGAGAGAGACAGAGAGACAGAGAGAGACAGAGACAGAGAGAGAGACAGGGAGAGAGAGAAAGAGAGAGAGCACAGGGTGAATTGAATAGGATGGGATCACATCATAAAAAAATGAAATTAAGGGGTGAGAGAGAAATATATTGGGAGGAGAAAAGGAGAAACAGAATGGGGCAAATTATCTCTCATAAAAGAGGCAAATAAAAGACTTTTCAGTGGAGGGTAAAAGGAAGGAGGTGAGAGAAAAAACATGAAGCTTACTCTCATCACATTTGACTAAAGGAAGGAATAAAATGCAGACTCACTTTGGTATGAAAACCTATCTTAAAATACAGGAAAGTGGGGGAGAAGGGGATAAGCAGGGTGGGGGATGATGGAAAGGAGGGCAGTGGGAGGAGGGAGCAATCAGAAGTCAAGCCTCTTGGGGAGTGATAGGATCAAAAGAAAGAATAGAAGAAATGAGGGGCAGGATAGGATTGAGAGAAATACAGTTCGTCTTACACATCACGACTATCACGGAAGTCATTTGTAAAACTACACAGATATGGCCTATATTGAATTGCTTGCCTTCCCAAGGGGGATGAGTGGGGAGGGAGGGAAGAAGAGAAGTTGGAACTCAAAGTTTTAGGAATAACTGTGGAGTATTATTCTTACAACTAGGAAATAAGAAATACAGGTAATGGAATATAGAAAGTTATCTTGCCCTACAGGACAAAAGAGAAGATGGAGATAAGAAAAGGGTTGGATATTCGAAGAGAGGGTAGATTGGTGATAGGTAATTAGAATGGTCGGCATTTTGGGGTGGGGAGGGGAGAATTGGGGAGAAAATTTGGAACTCAAAATTTTGTAGAAATTTTGTAGAAATGAATGTTGAAAACTTAAATACAGGAGCTCTGCCGCAGCTCCATTACAAAAGGTCTCTGCATAAACCCCCTGAGGGAACTGAGCCTGGGAGGTGGCCCTGCCCCCACCTGAGCACCAGGAATTAAGCTCCCATTGAGTAGCAGCCAGGCCTGCCACCAAAAGCCCTGAGGCTGGGGAGCAGCATCTGAATCTCAGACCCCAAGCACTAGCTGGGCAGACCTAGGCGGGAGTGGAGAGGACTCTCAGAAGTCAAGTAACTGGCTGGGAAAATGACCAGAAAAGGGAAAAAAAATAAGACAATAGAAGGTTATCTTCTTGAAGAGATGATTCCGCCATTCCTCTCTGACGAAGAAGACCAATGCTTACCATCAGGTAAAGACATAGGAG